>JAVTVY010044865.1:0-20036 GCA_036873755.1 Hanleya hanleyi
ACCTGGTTGGCAGCGACCCCGGAATTGAAGGAACTGGGCCAGCCTTGCCATTTGACGAAATGAAACAGTTTGCCACGTCGACGTTCCGTTTTCAAAATCTGCTCCACCGTGTAGTAGTCTTGCTGTGTTTTTACGACAGGCTGTAATTGCGTCTCGTAAAACGTCCCTAGCAACGGTTCCCCTTGAAGATCTTCCAGTTCATAGACTCGCTGCTGTTGGGGTAGGCGCCGTTTAATCAGGAAGTGCCCATCGCTCCAGTTGGGCAAGTAACTTTTCTCAAATTGACCTTTGACTTTACTGATCCGTACAGGGTCCCCGACCTTGAACACCGCCTTCGGCGTTCGCTGCGATGGCCTGGGGTACAAGACACGCCGGACTTGGGCTTCATTGCGTTGGGTCACGGTAATGGGGCTCTCTCTATACTCCGATGATAGGCTCGATTGTAACCCCTCACCAGTTTCGGGAGAACATCGATGTACCGCCTTGTATTCTTATAGGTGAAATATTTATACATGCGGCCTTTGAATGTCCTGTTGAACCTTTCCACAACGGAAGCCTTGCTCTCGTTGTACGTATGGAAGAAAAACACCTTCTGGGCTTTCAGAAACTGTTGGAACGGTCTGTTGAGGAATTCCGTGCCTTCGTCGGTTTGCAAATACAAGGGTTTGCGCCCGGTCTTAAAGATGTCCTTGGACGCCGCTTTGAGATTCGCACCCGTTTTCGTCCGGATGGGTACCACCCACGCATACTTGGACAGGATATCGATGCACGTCAAGATATACCGATTCCCATCGTTGTGTTTGGCAAAGGCGCTCATATCGACCAAATCCGCTTGCCACTGGGCATCTATTCCTCCCACGATGACCCGGTTCCGTAGAAAATGGCGACGGACAGCTCGATGTAAAGTATAGGTGTCTTGTTTTCTTAACCAATCTCGGACTTGAGCACGTTGTATCCCCTGAGGTTTGGCCGCTCGATAGAGAGCCGACAATGCACTATAGGCCGCCGGACTGTCGGGACTGTAGTATAAGTTATCCAACACCTCCCAGCGCTTCATGGTGACAAATGATGATGGACCCTGGCTCTATCGTTTATTTATAACGGGTATATCTTGGGCCGGAGTTTCTGATTTTCTTCGTTGGTTTCCACAGTGTCCATGGTAAATGACCAGTCCAACTCGTCTGATGACCGCTTGATAAGCACTTGATCCACATCTACTACGGCATCTTCCAATGCAGACCATAGATCAGGGTGAAGGATAAAATGCACTGTACCCCCATCTAGCCGAGCTAATTGATCAAAGAAAGGGCCGCGTCGGATGTACACATCGTGACACAAGTGGATGAGGTCGCCGTCCAGTTCACCAGACAACACCCGTTTGAATTTGGTCCAGCCCTCTCGGGACAGACGAATGTGGGCCGGGCACGGTTGTGTAGGGTCCGCATCACAGATGTCTCCCACCTCCTCCATGATATCGAACTTATCCGCATACACGTGCAGGAGAACCTTGGGGGTCAAGCTGAGATATATTATATGCTCCGTCATGGTCAGCACGTGAATGGTACCAGATTTGACTGTCTCGTATTTATAGGGAGAACCCCGTGAGATCAAAGGATCAGGTGGTCATGTCACTGGGCTGACTGAGTCTAGCCGGGTAATCAATGGCATCGTCGTCTGGTTCATGGCTAGACATTTGTTCATTGGGTTCTGCCGCCGCTTTTCGCAGGGCACGAGCCCACTCCAACTCGTCTGATGACCGCTCGTCCGGTGTAAACAGCTGGTCCACGATGGGCACCACTTTCTCGAAGGCTGTCCACAGATCGGGGTCTAGGGTGAAGCCTCGCGTAGGGTCTTGGTAGCGGCCCAGGCGTGGGAAGAAGGGTCCACGGTGTACGTAGATGGCATTGTCTATGTGGATGAGGTGTCCGTCGAGCTCGCCGCTCAACACCCGTTTAAATTTGGTCCAGCCGTCACGGTGTAGCGTAACCGTATTCGATACGGTCTCAGCGCGCGACCAGCAAACATCTCCACGGTCTTCCACGAGGGTGACTTTATCTTCATAGACGTGTAACCCCACCCGGGGTGTAAGGGGAAGGATGGCTCGTAGAACTGGTGACATGGTTGACCCAATGACGATCGTTGAATGACGCACGCTGTGTCTGACCCTCGTATTTATAGTCAGGTCCCACCGTCAATGCCACAGCGCCAGGGTGAATAGGGCACAGACCATGACTAGGCCAACCAGCCGTCGCTGATTCCGGCGTGAGCGCTCGTGGTCCATAGCCCGAGCATCAAGGATGGCTGTCATAGTCCAGTAGTCGTGAGTGATGGCACACCTCTCCATCGAGTGCACTCTGTGGAGGACCGCTTCTGTGAACTCGTTCAGGATCTGGCGTCGCCCCTCGTTGTCGTCGCCATCTGCAAACATGGACCGGACCACTGCTCGGTAACCCGTGAGTGAATTAACCACGGTCGCATGCTGTAAAATGCGAGTCGCATAGGGCTGGATCTCCGTCATGGCTCTGCATCCGTAGAAATGAAGGTGTGGGATCCAGAGAGACGTGTTTTATAGACCATGTCACACATGCGCGCCTAGATGTAGCTCTACGGGTGTAGTCCGTGATACGTACTATTCTGATGGGCTAGTCCAAAAAAGAGAGCAACAACAACAAAGATTACAGCGCCGGAGGATCCCCTGGAAAATCTTCTCCACGTCTCATGGTATAGCTCCGGTGAGGCAGGCTCAGGCTTGTGAGGCAGGCTCAGGCTGGCCAGGTCAAGCAGGCCAATGAATGCAGCATTGCCCTAAACATTCCCACTTTTATACACCTACATAGAAGTACCCGGATGTGCGCGCGGACGTAGGCGAAAGCATCCCAGTACCCGGATGTAGGCGCAGACGTGAGCGAAATTCAACTCATTCAACTTTAAACATTTAAAACTCAACTTTTTCATCTTGCATGGCTGTCTGGTGACCAAGAGCAAGTGAGTTAGACTTTTTTTTGTTGGCGTATTAGTTTGTAGAATAACGAATTATTGTTCTCTTCAAAATCCACTGCGACCTGTAGGTCGTTGTCACGTTTGGGACAACGGCTTTCCGTTGGATCTCTCGTAGCTTTGCAGCCCGTCTCTCAGCTGTGGCCGTGTATGTTGGATCAGATGGATAGCGTTGAGACTTTCAAATACTATGGGCTCTGGTTTCCCTAACTGCTGAAGAAATCGAATCGTTCTTGATACAAATGGGCTTACATGGGCGCAGAAGTTGTTTGGAAGAGAAGATTGTGATACAGATTTGACGATACAAACATCAGGATGTCCTGCCAGTAGTATAGTCTAAGCATTTCGGGTCAACTTGACCTAAAAAATTTGCATATTGTGGCGGTCACAGAGGTAATTGAGTGCACTTGAGCATGTACTGACCTGTATCCTCTCATCTCGTCCATCATCTGACCTTGGATCATGTTTAGACATGTTAGGGGATTCCTCCGCGGTGATGCGGTCTGCCTCCGCGGACAGAAAGTACTCCCAAAATCGTGGGTTTTCGTGAGAATGTTCGGCAATTTTCAGGGGCGACAGGGTCCCCTAGTGGACTGATTGGGTCAAGTGAGGTGTCAAAGTGAAGCGCTCCTCGAGCGCCATTCAGTCATGGGTGGATGCATGTAAAATTAGGATTTGTCCCGAAAATATAAAGATAGTGCCACAGCACTGTAGCTCATCTGGCTGTAACTGGAGAAAGTAGCTGTAGGAAATTTTTACTAAAGAACTGCAATAGATGAGTTTCTAACTTGTGTTGTGGCCCTGAACACTAAATGATTCATGCAGTAATTCCCGAGATTTCATGGTAAAGTTTCATGGGAAATTCAAGATGCGGCCATATTGGATTTTCGAAATGGGCCAAAAAAGGTATCTTGCACAACTGGACCACAAGGTGAACCTGTGTACCCAATCCATGCAGTGATTTCCTGAGAATTCATGATAACATTTCATGGGAAAATTCAAGATGGCCGCCTGGTGGGCATATTGGATTTTCGAATTGGACCAGAAAAGGTATCTTGCACAACTAGACCCAAAGGGGAACCTGTGTATCAAATTTGAGAAAGATCAATGCGATAGTTCGTGAGAAATCACGATAAAGTTTCATGGGGAAATCCAAGATGGCCGCCTGGTGGCCTTATCGGATTTTCGAATCAGATCACAAAAAGCATTTTGGACAACTAGACCCCAATGGTAACTTGTGGACCAAATTTGAGAAAGATCCATGCAGTACCTGAGAAATCACGATAACAAAGTTTCATAGGGAAATCCAAGATGGCTGCCTGGTGGCCATATTGAATTTTCGAATCAGAGCAGAGAAGATATCTTGCACAGCTAGACCACAAGGTGAACCTGTGTACCCAATCCATGCAGTCATTTCCTGAGAATTCATGATAACATTTCATGGGAAAATTCAAGATGGCCGCCTGGTGGGCATATTGGATGTTTGAATCGACCACAAAAGGTATCCTGTACAACTGGACCCAAAGGGGAACCTGTGTACCAAATTTGAGAAAGATCCATGCAGTACTTCCTGAGAAATCGCGATAACAAAGTTTCATGGAGAAATTCAAGATGGCCACCTAGTGGCCATATTGAATTTTCGAATCGAACCGAAAAATGATTTTGTACAACTAGACCCCAAGGGGAACCTGTGTACCAAATTTGAGAAAGATCGGCCCAGATGAGCTAAAAAGCGGAACACGGGCTTTACCCCTACAATAAGGGGAAACTCGTATCAGCCCTGTCCCAAAGGGCTAATATCGGTCCCCTGGCTTATCAGGACCTGCTGAGAGAGGTAGGGTGGGGAGTGGGTGTATGTATATTTAGGATTTGTCCCGAAAATATAATAAGCGGAACACGGACTTTACCCCTACAATAGAGGAAAACCCCTATCAACCCTATCCCAAAGGGCTAATATCGGTCCCTGGGCTTATCGGGGTCTGCCTATCAAGTAATGGATGGGTGCATGTAAAATCAGGATTTTTCCTGAAAATATAAAAAACGGAACACAGACTTTACCCCTAAAATAGGGGAAACCCCCTATTAACCCTATCCAAAAGGGCTAATATGTGTCCCCAGGCTTATCGGGACCTGCCTATCAAGTCAATCGGGTGGGTCCATTTCTACCTAAACACACCCCCACATATCCCCCAAAATGCCTGCTTTCTATACTACGGCCAGATTGCGCATGCGCAAAATATTGAAAACGGACGATACATTAGTCCAGTCGGGTGCTCCTCCACGAGAGCTTCAAAATAAAACCTCATACGTCACCATAGGACCACTAGGGACTCACCTAGACCCCAAAACGTCCACCCAGTATGGACCTATCCCCCCATATAGCCCATATGGGCCTATATACAGACCTACCCAGTACTTTTCTAAAAATTTCACCGCTTAGCTCCGGGACACCTATCATCGTGTTTTTCTTGGCGAGACGAGAAAACAAGACCAAACAACCCATATTAAAACCCCCAAAAAATTCTCAGGTTGGACCTATACCCCCATAGCCAGTATGGGGGGGCTATATACAGACCTACCCGGTACTTTTCGGAAAATTTCACCGCTTACCTCCGAGACCCCTCCCATTGTGTTTTTCTTGGCGAGACGAGAAAAACAAGGCCAAACAACCCATAGTAAAACCCAGTCTTTTTGACTATCCCTTGAATCTAGCCCCTTTAATCGCTAACACACATTAGCATGTGTTTGGAGGAACATGGACTTCGAACTGGATAGGGTGGACCATTTCTTTGTGTATCAGTCAGTCACAATCAAAGCGTGACTGAGATACATCATTCTTTAGAGGACTTTACAACGAATATTATGGATTAAGAATACTGATCAGCGATATGGATTTGATATTTTTGGAACATCATGATGTCTTGCCGGCATCATTGACAACTGTTGGCCGCTTCTCTCTTGCAGGAAACAAGCCTATGTGTATGTATACTATGATGGTCTTTTTGAATTTGGTGCTATGAATTATGAATGACGGACTAGACGCTTGTAATGTATCTAATGTTACTGCTATAAATGTCTTACACCACTGTATAAACTACTATTACTGTATTGAAGCTATCTGGAGGCCTTGTAGTAGTAGACCAGCCACCCAACCTAAAGATGGCTAGAAAACTTTTTGATGGCATCGCGTGTTAAAAGCTGTCATCCAGGCTTAATCAACTCTACATGGTGTGCGGATTACGCTGTGACCGGATGACATTCTCACTTTTGACCTTTAAGGTCATTTTTGAGGTCATAAAGGCCATTAGAGGTGAATTAAGGATAAAGCATCTATTTTTTGCAATATCTTCGCAGAGGAAGAGTAATTGCGACTGATTTTTTAAACTTGGTTCATTTTTGTTCTTGTCTTATTTACTGGTGATTTGCATATTCACAGATGTAATGGATTATGGGAAATTTTAACACTACCAGACCTTGAGGGGGGAGGGGGGAGCATTGTGGCCCCTGTACCAAAACTTCTGCCCTGTCTTCGGATTGGCAAAAAATTGAGAGCTGACATTCCATGGCTTTGTATTTTATCATATTCGGGTCATGTTGAGCCTATTTGCATAGCCCCGAGCAGAAAATCATGAGTAAATTCTAAATGGCGGCCATGTGGCGTATCAGAAAAAATGTTGTTTTCGTCAGTTTTTGTTCAAATTCCTGATTTTCTGCGAGGAGAGGTGGACAAAAACTATTTTATTTCACATCAGATTATTATTTACTAATTTATCATGCAGTTTTTGTGAAGAAAACACATAAATAAAAAAAATCGAAAATCATCCCAAAAATGCTTTTTTGGAAATGAAGTCACTGTGACGTCATCACGTGGCCACCTTGGATTTTTTTAAACATTTTCTTGTAGAGCTTCATCCAATGCTATAGTGTGGTAAGATTCAGCTCTCTAGCTTGAGAGACAAGAAAAACATTTAGAGGGTGCAATGACCCCAAATTAGTGGGCCAAACCAAAAAGATGGCGGCATCGCGTGTTAAAATCTGTGATCCATGCTTAATCAAATCTACATGGTGTGGGGATTGGGATGTGATCGGATGACATACTCATTTTATATTTACTTTGAGGGTCATTTTTGAGGTCATAAAGGTAAAGAGATGTCAAATAAGGATAAGTCATCTATTTTTTCAATATCTTCGTATACGAAGAGTAACTACTACATTTATGGTTGGTAATATTTTATTAGGGGATTATTCACGGATACAAAGCATTATGTGAAAATTCAATATAACATCCACCTCTGATCCCCTTGCTCTGTGTAAGTATAGTGCCCCATTGATCTGGTTCTTATTCCCCATCCGCAAGATCGAAACTTCAAACTTATCAGTTTTATAGCTCAACTGACAAAATTGTCCGTCAACAAAGGAAATACCTGATGGCGCTCATGATTGTTGGACAGGACCGGGCTGTGACTAGCCGGAAGCTACACACAGAAACATTTGTTAGCTTGTCTACCAGCCAGATGCAAGATACTGTGGTTTAGATATTCTTTTTGGAACATACGAACAACATTTCATAAAAATGCAGGGAGATGGGTACCCCTGTTCGTAGTCAGATGGTCCGGATAATTACGATTTACCAGGTGTCCCTAGCTGTTTGTAGTCATATGGTCAGGAATATTACCCTTGACCAGTGTCCCTGTTTTCAGTCAGATGGTCAGGATAATTATCCCTTATCAAGGAACTGGTTTGTTACCTAACCATACCAAGGAGACCTTAGCTTAATATTTGTCAGAAGAGTTGAAAAGAATTTGATGATCAGACAAGTACATATGGTAGTTGCTGGATGATTTCATCATTGAAGGAAACAGAATTTTCAACCAGGATCATAGACTTCAACATTATACAGCGAAGTTTGCCATGAAAAGATGCATATATAGTCACTCCATCGAAACGATTGGGTTTACCAGCTGGTAGATAAAGACGGATTGCATTTTGTCAGTCTGGTAACCACCAACAAACAAACAGTCCTCAATGTGGCTTCTGGTACCATTAAATGCTTGACGGATCTGACAAGCTCTCGTTGCTTCAGTAGAAATTACTATAACGGAGAATAACTCATTTGTTTAATTGTTCATGAGGTGACCACACCAGCCAACATTAAAATTTCGAAACGGAATTGTCCAGGTGTGCAATCATGAATCATGCTTCGTTTTTGGATGGATGCCCAGAATGGCGCGCCCACACATCCCCTATCACCGACTCGAGCGCTATTCGATTCATGGATCGAAGAGGAGGGATGATACCATAGCTCTGTTAACTTGAAATCGTGCATGTGAGATGTAAGCGATGCCACACCTATTAGACCTGATGCCACCGTACTATGACTAAATGTTTCTGCCATGTACCAGTTCTATGAAATCTGCAGGCGAATGTGTGAATATTGTAGAAGATTGCAAAAGCACTTTAAGGTTTACCCAAATAGCAGCTTGCAATTAGGTGTCGTGAGTGATAGATGAAGGGAGGGGTATAATTTTTAATTCTTGGGGCAAGAGGCTTTATATGTTTCAACAAATCTGCATAAAACCCGTTACCGGTATGCGAATTAGTAACATGTTTAGGATCAAAGAAATTGCATGTTGTTTGAGATAAGAAAAATGTTCCATATAGGACTAAATTAACGATGAACCAAATTTCATAAGACCTCTCTCATGGCCACCATTTGAAATCTATGTGTGAACCGTTACACCTAGGATTATGTGAAGTTCATTACAATGTAAATAAGGGATAAGTTCCTAATGGAGGAAGGGTCACACCAGCAGCTGTCCCCTCCCTCACCAGGCCTGGTAGGTTTAATGTCAGCAGCTAGAGGCTGTCCTAGCTTATTATTTTAGGTTTTATGTGTGGTCTAATTAACTATATATGCTGCCACCTGTACTATTAATGTTGCAGTATTATCACCCTCAGATCCAGTTGGATCAGTAAATACAATATTTAGTGGATGTATATGGCAGCCATATTGGAAAATGAGCTGGATATATCCAATTCACTCCAACGACTCGAAAATACAAGACTATTAGATTTCTTGATGCTTTAATTCCCAGAAAATCTCTCCGCCATTCTATCCCAGCAATGTCACGAATTAAAGAGATTTCTGGTGAAATAGACGGCCATTATATTTTTGTCATTTTGGGGGTCAAATGCACATATACAGCTTGGCATACGCCATTTTCAGAATCAGCAGGTCCAAATTATGTAAAAAAGAAAAACATTATACCAAATTCTACCCACAAATGCCTTAATATCTACTTTCCAGAGCTCTTTTCCGGTTTTGGAAATAGTAAAAAGAACAGATTTCCGACTCTGTTAGCACAGGCACATGCTCAGATGAAGCCGGCTAGGTTTCACTTCGGGGGTGTCAATTCAGTGGCTATAAAGATGTCGTATAGTGACGTTCCCGCAGCCTTGCTGTCAGATATGCATACGCGTAGTAAATGATAACGGAAATACATATATTACATATGGCCGCCACTTTGGATTTCTGATGATTCCAATCTGATGGATAAGGATCCACAATGGCCAAGTGTGTTCATATACAAAGTTGGAAGTTCGCCTTGTTTAACAGTTAGAAATCGCCTTTTTAAACAGTTATAATTAGTAGTTACATGTATGGGCAACTTTGAATACTTCAGAGTGAGTTTTGGATGACATTTACGGGGCGCCATATTGAATTTTCCCATGATCATTTGTACCAGTGATTATGCAAATATTTTCAAAATGAGCCCACTTGAATAAAATATCAAGTGTTAAAGATTGAGCCAGCTTCAGTCTTCAATTACTAAGCTTTCTCGAAAAGTTTGATAAAATATCCTGATTTGAACCCACGTGACCTATTTGGCCTAACAATGACCTTTAAGGTCAAAAGCGAGAATGTCATCCGGTCACATCTCACTCCCCACAACATGTAGAGTTGATTAAGCATGGATGATTGCTTTTAACACGCGATGCCATCAAAAGTGTTTTTTCATCTCTTGGCTGGCCTACTATAGCCTATATTGATGTTTATTGTCTGTTAGTCCCAGCTGGGATGTTTGGTATAATAAATTGATTCTGATTCTGATTCTAAGGGCCTATATACAGACCTATGCGGTACTTTTAAAAAAAATTCACCTTTTAGCTTCGGGATCCCTCCAATCGTGTTTTTCTTGGCGAGACGAGAAAAACAAGACCAAACAACCCAGGTTGGACCTATACCTCCATAGCCAGTATGGGGATATACCCATATAGGCATTTCCCCGTATATTGTATAATACATATAATTGTAAGAGTCCATGTTCCGTTTTTTTCCGGAGAAAATATATATACACCCACCCATCACTTGATAGGCAGGCCCCGATAAGCCGGGGACCAATATTACCCCTTTGAGATACGGTTGATAGGAGTTTTCCCCTATTGTAGGGATAAAGTCTGTGTTCCGCTTCACTTCGACACCTCACTCGACCCAATTGGTCCACTAGCTGCCCCTGAAGATTGCCGAACATTCTCACGAAAACCCGCATATTTGGGACTATTTTCTGTCCGCGGAGGCAGACCGCATCACCACCAGACCGCATCACCGCAGAGGAATACATGCCCCCAAGGTCACGCCTGATTCATCCAGACCGGAAGTTACATCATACCTGTGCAGAGCACTCCTGCGCACACCTCCCCATTTCGTTTTCTGCGCATGCACACCGAGGCGAACCGCCCTCGAAATAGCCTTTATATACTACTTACAGTTCACTGCTATTTTGGACGAGTGCTATTTGGAACACTGCACCGTTGTATCAGGTGGTTAGCCAGAGTCTTGTTGAATTTCAGCACTCCAAATTTAGCTGATACACGTGATTGAGCGAGTGATCATTTAAAAATTTTTTTTTTACAAATGGAATCGACTGAAAATCAGGGGTGATTGAATTATTACAACTTCCGATGATATTTTCCTCCAAAAATCGTGGGTGATCGATTTCGATTTGTTGGAGTAATTACGGTAACAGAAATGATTGGAAGTACACCCCGTTGTCAAGAAAATCTAAAAAAAAAAAAAAAAAGGAATTTCGGCAATGTTCAAGGCTATGGATAATTTTACACATGTTGACAAGGGAGTTAGTGTTCAAAATTTCAGCCATCTACTGATCTAGACCATTTTTTTTTCATCGAAAAATCAAATTGCGGGGGAAAAAAGTTTCACCCCAAATTGTTTGGCACTAAAATTTTCTGAGCACAAATACTTATGAAATACCTCTGTGTATCTATATTTGCAGTTGGCACTACAGGAAACACATGAAGAATTTGCAACAAGGGTGCCCTCTGCATTGTCACAGCTCAAATTTTTCACGATAAAAAAATTTCAATTAAATAAACATGCCAATCAAATTGTAGCTGCAGTTGAAAAAAAAAAAAATAAAAGTCCATTTGGTTCCAAAACATCACACAAAATTGTGGTTTTGAACGATTTTCCAGTAATGTCAACCTTCAACCTCAGTTTTGGTAAAGTATCATTTCCCCCCTAACAGGGCTCCCACTGACCCATAGCCAAAATATAGGGACATAATGGCCAAAATATAGGGATATAATGACCAAAATATAGGGCAAATTCCAGAAAACAGGGCATTTCAGTCACCAACATGGATAACTAGATACAGTCGATCGAATACAATAGAGGAGGCATCCCTTTTGCATCTTTAGTAAAGGAAACATTCATTATTTGTGAGGAAAGTAAACAAGAGCCCAAGGGCTTCAATATACGCCGGTATATCTGAAATTACTCTGGTCCGAATTTCAAGGTTGTTTAATGACCTTGATCCCATTTGGTAGCTAGCAATCCAGAGAACAGTCTACGATTAACACATTTCACATCTTATATTGAATGATAAACTAAAATGGTCTCAACTCTTCGTAACTAGGTGACCTTGAAACAAGAGCCAAGAGCCCACATATCCCACACTGAATCGACAATAGTCAAACACAAGAAAATAGTAGTTTCCCTTTAAATGAATTCCTTTCAGGCGAGAAAATTTTTCATGAAGGAAGAAAAATGTGTGAAGAAAGTGATGAAGTAAACCTTTGTTCTTGAGTTAATAATCAGGTATAAAGTTCATAAAGGAAATTAGCAAATGTATGGTTTTTATTTCACAACAGTTTAACTGAATATAGCCTTTTCTTACATGTATCAAACATGGGAGACAACTCCACAGGACAAATGCCATATACATTTACGGGAGACAACTCTGAATATTCCAACCTAACACATATAGTTAGCAAAACTTGATTCAGTTTTGGGGGACTGTGACCTTGACAAATTGATCTCAAAATGAATATGGCTCCTCTTTGCCATGCGAATAAAGTATATCCAAAGTTTGGTACCAATCCATACCTTGAAACTAGAGATATCGCATGGACAACAAATGTTAATGGATGACTGGACAGAACGCGACCTCTTCGACAGGCATATGAAAATGTTACTTTTAATGATTTCTTGATTTTGGGGTCACAATGACCTTGACCTTCGACCCACATTTTGGTATGTAACACATTGTGTCCCTTAATGTATCCACTGCCCAAAAAACATTTGACCTTGGCCTAAATTTTGGTACACGACACATCGTCTTCCCTTAGTGTATCAATGGACACAAAAAATGATTGTTAACAATTTCATGATTTTGGGGGTCACAGTGACCTTGACCTTTGGCTTGACCTACACTTTGGTATGTGACACATGTCCCCCTAATGTATCTACATACAAAAAAGTATTTTTTTAAAATTCTCGATTCTGGGTCAGTGACCTTGACTATTGAACTGGACATAAATTTTGGTACATGACAAATCGTCTCTCCTTAATATATCAATGGACACAAAAAATCATGATTTTTAACAATTTCATGATTTTGGGATATAGTGACCCCGACCTTTGACCTGGACCTACATTTTGGTATGTGACACATCGTGTCCTCCTACTGTATCTACTCACAAAAAAAGAAGTTATTTTTAATAATTTCCTAATTTTGGGGTCAGTGACCTTAGACCTTCAATATTGACCTAATTTTTGGTATGCAACACTTCATTTCTCCCTATTGAATCCACTCACAAAAAATTAGAAATTTTTAATGATTTCCTGATTTTTCTATCACACTGACCTTTGACCTCGACCTACATTTGGTATGCAACACATCGTTCCCCCTAGGGCATCCACTCACCAAAAATGAGAACTGTAGATGAAAAACTATCAAGGATTTCCTGATTTTTAGGCAACAGTGACCTTTAACCTCTGACCTTGACCTGAATTTCGGTACATGACACATCATCTCCACCTGGTGTATCCACTCACAAAATATTGCAACTGTGGATAGAAAACATTCAGAGATATATACCGGACATGAACACTTCAGTGATTTCCTGTTTTCCAGGCCGGTGACCTTTGACCTCTGAACATGACCTTCATTTTTGTACGCGACACATCGTCTCCCCATAGGGTATCCACTCACCAAAAATTGGAACTGTAGATTGAAAACTGTCCCAGGTATAGACCGGACCCGAGGGACGGACAGACACATAGTAAAACTTAGGGAAAACATCATTAACATGGCCCCATAAGATACCTTGCATGAGGAAAGGTACCCACATACCAAATTTGAAAGAATCCGTTCAGGTCCAACAGTTACTGTTCGGAAATGCACTTTCACCTTGGCCCACAGGTAGCGCCATGTATAAGCAGAAAGGCATAAAAAATAATCCCAACATTCCTTGACATTGAAAATATTAACTTGGCCTACAGGTGGCGCCACCTATGAGCAGATCGACAAGAAAAACAATCCCAAGCCAAACCTTCAGGTAAGGTATTCATATACCAAACTTGGAAAGAATCCATTCAAGTTTTGAAAAGTTATTGTCCATTAACATAATTTTAAATTTGCCCCCTAGGGGGTGCCACCTATATGTGAATCGGCATGAAAAACAATGCCAAATGAGAAATTGAGGCGAGGTACCTACACACCAAATTTTGAACGAATCGGTCCAGGTTTTCAAAAGTTATTGTCTGGAAACACTTAGCTTAACTTTCAGGTGGTGCCACCTATACACGAATCAACAAGAAAAGCCAGATCAAGCCAGATCTTGAGGCAAGGTACCCACACACCAAATTTGGAAAGAATCCTTAAGGTTTTCAAAAGTTATTGTCTGGAAATGCAATTTTAACTTGGGCCCCCAGGTGGCACCACCCAGAGGCGGATTGGCATGAAAAACAATTCCAAGCAAGATCTCTAGACAAGAGACCCACTTACCAAATACAAAAACATGGGTCTGTGCCTGATAAATTGAGATCTTTTTGGGGTTGCAGGGCTTCGTGTTTAAAATTAGTGCGCGAGCTAAAAATAGCTCTCGTTAAAATATTTAGGAGAGGGTATTTAAAATTCAGGCGAGTGATTGCAATATAATACAATATAAAATGTGACAGTTTACTTGAGCTAAAAATCCCTCTCGTGTGATGAATTTACGCGAGTGTTTGCGTGCAGGTGAGCTATCACTGGCGCTAAACACGAAGCCCTGGGTTGCAATTCATTGAGGGGTAGCAGAATTATACATGTACCAATATTGCAGACTACACACAAATTTCAACTTTCTGCCAAGATATATATGCTCAAACACAATATACGAGGGTGGGGCGTGGGCTAGTTTTGGCGATAGAGGGTGCGGCTCGGCGCCCTGGGGGTGGGGACATGCTCTCCTCGAGGGTAGTGGTAGGTGTGCTGACATGAAAGCCATAGAAATCTCCCTGTACATGAAACAACCACACTGAAGACTGCATGCCATCATCTGTCACTCTAAAGAACCACCAGGTTGAATTCAATTCAATTCAGGAAATTGATAATATGCACAGTGTGCACCCCAACTTTACGAACTCAGTTGTAATTAATATAGTTAGTTACATGTGTGGACACAAATGGTTCATACAAATGCTTTAGGGTAAATCATATGATGTAGAATACAATTATTTGATAGCAAAATTGAAGGAAATTTTCCTTGATTTAAGAGGACATGAAATTCAAAACAAAAAAGCAGCAGTTCTGTACTGCAGCGATTCTCCCGCCAGTTATTTCATATTATACTTCTGAAACCAGAGATCCTGAAGGATCTTGGTGCCCACCATTGTCCGATAATTGTAAGCTAATGACTAGAGGATCTTTTTGTTCATTGTTACTAAGAACAAACGATCGATTTGTAATTTTGTTTACAGAATTTCGAATCCGAGCGAAAAAGGGACACTGAAAAACACCAACATATAATCTAAGTTTCAGGAGTTTCAAGATTTCTAGAAACTGTACTTATGTCGGTTGTTATAATACAAGAGAAATGAGCAAAGTTAGTCTGAAAGTGAATGTACATGTACGGAGGATCCTTCGCCTTCGTTTTGTAGTATTTTTTTTTATTTTGTTTTTTGCACGTGTCATCATTGTGTACATGTACTGGAAGCGAAGACCAATCTCTTTGACACTTTGGCATGAGCTAAATGCTCATGCCAAAGTGTCAAAGAGAACGAATGCTAATTCTGTTCTGTTTACTGGGCTAGTTTGAGATATCTCTTTTAAGATACCATGCTCGAAAATACTGAAGGGATCCGGTCCACGCAGTAATGTTGAAACTTCGAAAGTGCCCGAATCCAGATTATCCCCCTTGGATCAAAACATGCAGTAGTCTACAGTTGTCGAGTTGTGACGTTGAGTCACAAGAGTGACGTCCCTTCATGTAGCCGACCCGCCGGCAGATTAAAGGGCGGGGCAGTTCACTTGCTACTGCATGGACTAAAGAAAACGGATTTAAAATTTGAAGAAATACATCTCAATTCTGAATTATTTGAACTCCTTGATATGGAAGGTGAAGGCATGGATATTCTCTATAGTCAATATATAGAATATGCCCCACCGTTCGATCCGCCGACTCTTGTGATGCAACGTCACAACTCGAGAATACCGTATTAATTGGATTTTCGAATCGGACCCAAAAAAGCTATCTTGCACTACTAGGCCCCATGAAATATTTCCTGAGAATTCACGATAACAATGTTTCAAGGGGAAATTCAAGATGGCCGCCTTGTGGCCATATTGGATTTTCGATTCGGACCGCAAAAGGTATCTTGCACAATTAGACCCTAGGGGAAACCCGTGTATTAAATTTGAGAAAGATCCATGCAGTACTTCCTGAGAAATCACGATAACAAAGTTGCATGGGAAAATCCAATATGGCCGCCTGTTGGCCATATTGGATTTTCGAATCGGACCAGAAAAGGTATCTTGCACAACTAGACGACAAGGAGAACCTGTGTACCAAATTTAACAAAGATCGATCCATGCAGTAGTTCCTGAGAAATCACAATAACAAAGTTTCATGGGGAAATCTAAGATGGCCGCCTGATGGACATATTGGATTTTGGAATCGGACCAGAAAAGGTATCTTGCACAACTGGACCACATGGCGAACCTGTGTATCAAATTTGAGAAAGATACAGGCAGTACTTCCTGAGAAATCACGATAACAAAATTTCATGGGGAAGTCTAAGATGGCCGCCTGGTGAACATATTGGATTTTCGATTCGGATCAAATAATCTTGCATACCGAGACCCTAAGGCGGATCTGTGTACTAAATTTGAGAAAGATCCATGCAGTACTTCCTGATAAATGACGATAAAGTTTCATGGGGAAATCCAATATGGCTGCCTGGTGGCCATATTGGATTTTTGAATCGGACCAAAAACGATTTCTTGCACAACTAGACCCCAAGGGGAACCTGTGTACCAAATTTGAGAAAGATCCACACGGTACTTCCTCAGAAATCCTGATAACAAGGTTTCATGGGGAAATCCAAGATGGCTGCCTTGTGGCCATATTGGAGTTTCGAATCGGACCAGAAAAGGTATCTTGCACAACTAGACCCCAAGGGGAACCTGTGTACCAAATTTGAACTAGAGCCTATGGGCTTTAATGAGATCTGGTAGCTGGGTTATTGGGGGATAAGTTTGTAATGAAATAAACGCACAATTATATATTTAATTTCAAGTTAGGCACAGGTGGCACCAGGCACGAATGTATGTGGCTAAAACGCAATCACAAGTTACATCCTGTGACAAGGTATATGAAGGGCCGTTCGCGCCATAAACGTATCCTTTAAACGTTTTAACTTCTTAAACGTTTAAAAATTGTAAAGCTTTAAAAAGTTTAAACGTTTAAACTTGAACCAACCAATCAGATGTTATGAACTGACATTTTTCTGTTAAAAAGCAAACGTTTCCAGTTGTAAATTCGCGACTTCAGACGTTTCCTGTCAAAAGAAAAATTTGGTCTTTTAAAGGTTTCCGGTTAAAAGGATAACGTTTCCGGTTGTGATCGTCCAATCAGATTTTTTATTTGGGCCGCGTGTATTCCAACATCTACACCAACACGTGCAAATCTCCACTGGCAAACGTTTCCGGTATGTAGTGTATTTTAACCAATGAAAACTGTTCTTACAAATTAGGTTTTGGAGAATATCTTTGGCACCGGGACAATTTGCGCAGGACATGAGGAATACAATATGCGCGAATATTTGTAAGGGTTATTTTGATTGGTTCAAACAGACTACATAGCGGAAACGTTTTGCCAGTGGACACGTGTTGATGTTGAGGTTTGAACATACGCGGCAGCAATAAAAAAATCTGACTGGACGATCACAACCGGTAACGATTTCCCTTAAACCAGGAACGTTTAAAAGTCCCGAATATTACTACTGGAAACGTTTGCCTTTTGACAGGAAACGTCTAAAGAATTGGACGTTACAACAGCAAACGTTTGCCTTTGAACAGGAAAGGTCTTCCAAATGTCAATTCATGACATCTGATTGGTTGGTGCAAGTTGAACGTTAAATTTATTAAACGTTTGGATTTATGATGCGAACGGCCCTTCTTAAAAGGTACCGACATAATGAAGTTGAACATACCAAAGAAAGGCAGTCCTAGGATAAAAGTAACTCCGAAAATGGAAGCCGAAATATAGAATATTATATCACAATGACTTCCATTTTCGGAGTTACTTTTATCGTAGTTTATGTGAAATTGATCTGTGGGAACAATGAAAGGTAGTCCTATAATGAGGGAAGTTGCACACGTTAAACCATGTGTTACCCAATTAATTTCCGTCCAATTAAGACACTACAGTAGGTGCTCATCCAACCTTGACTCAACCAAAATAGCTGATTCCTCCAATACGTCAGTTCGGGATTCCAGATGAACACCATGCCCACCATGTTAATTTAACCAGCATAAAGAAAGCAATATGATACAGTCTTTAACATGGTATTGTTGGTGTTGCGTTGAAACTGCAAACTGACCTGTTGGGTATTCGATGGAAAAAGGGGCCAGTGGAATGAAGTCAAGGACTAAATGCCCACAGGGGTTTAAGGTCAGTTTGTACAGAACATACATGTACCTTGGGGTAAATAAGAGAGATTATACCTAGGGGTAAATAGAGATTGATTTAGTGTTATGAGTGAGAAGGGCTGGACATCAAGGTTGATGATGGTTAAGTCACAAGTTAGGATAAGACAAGACGTGTATTACACTTTATGGATATCCCACAGGTTGACTGGTGGAGTACAAGATAGGAAAAGATTATAAGATATGTTACAGCTTGCTCTTGTGAGAAAAGCAAACAGTGGCCTGCAAAGGTGATAATGAGACAATGGTGGCCAGGTTGGCTGCTATGGTAGAGCATCTCTCACATATACACCTAACCAGCTAAACTATATAATTTTCTCAGCAGAGTCCAAGCTTTGGTAAAGTGACGATACCAGTCTGCCATACTTTAGAGCGTATTAATCTCATATTATGTGGGAAAACAATGAACAGAGTAATATTTAATGCAGATAAGGGATCAAATATATGCCAAGTGACTAAATATAGACATACATAAGTCTTTCAACCACTAAGGATCCCCAAAACTCATCTCTGTGGAACTACTTTCATGCAGCGTAAGGCTATCCCGTGAGTCGGTTTGCACTTTTGTCCATTTCCCTACAGCATTCTAAAGAGCCTCTGGCTAACGCCAGATCTCAAAAAGATCCATACAGTAGTTCCTGAGAAATCGCGATAACAAGGTTTCATGGGGAAATCCAATATGGCTGCCTGGTGGCCATATTGGATTTTTGAATCGGACCAAAAAAGGTTTCTTGCACAACTAGACCCCAAGGGGAACCTGTGTACCAAATTTGAGAAAGATCCATGTAGTACTTCCTGCGAAATGACGATAACAAAGTTTCATGGGGAAATCCAAGATGGCTGCCATGTGGCCATATTGGATTTTCGAATCGAACCAGAAAAGGTATCTTGCACAACTAGACCCCAAGAGGAACCTGTGTACCAAATTTGATTAAGATCCATGCAGTAGTTCCTGAGAAATCGCGAAAACAATGTTTCATGGGGAAGTTCAAGATGGCTGCCTGGTGGCCATATTGGATTTTCGAATCGGACCAGAAAAGGTATCTTGCACAACTAGACCCCACGGGGAACCTGTGTACCAAATTTGAGAAAGATACAGGCAGTACTTCCTGAGAAATATCGATAACAAAATTTCATGGGGAAGTCTAAGATGGCCGCCTGGTGACCATATTGGATCTGTGTACCAAATTTGAGAAAGATCCATGCAGTAGTTCCTGAGAAATCGCGATAACAAGGTTTCATGGGGAAATTCAAGATGGCTGCCTGGTGGCCATATTGGATTTTCGAATCGGACCAGAAAAAGGTATCTTGCACAACTAGACCCCAAGGGGAACCTGTGTACCAAATTTGAGAAAGATCCATGCAGTAGTTCCTGAGAAATCGCGATAACAAGGTTTCATGGGGAAATCAAGATGGCTGCCTGGTGGCCACATTGTATTTCCGAATCGGACCAAAAAAGGTATCTTGCACAACTAGACCCCAAGGGGAACCTGTGTACCAAATTTGAGAAAGATCCATAAAGTAGTTCCTGAGAAATGGCGATAACAA
>JAVTVY010044866.1:0-20070 GCA_036873755.1 Hanleya hanleyi
CTGAAATAATATTAAGTTTCTCCTACTTTTGATGGAAAGGCCAGTGTTTGTATCGTGGGGGAAGAGCTGGAGATGTTACAATGATTGAATTGATGATCTCAGTGTCTTCTTTGATAATCCCTCTAATAATTGGTCCAACTTCAATCACCTCCAATTTTGGGGTCAAAATTCAATTGTTTGTTCTAATAAATTTGATTCCCCTCTAAAATCATTGAAATAATGAAAAAATAATGGATTATATGCATGAATTTGAAACACCATTCCAAGTTAATACCATTCCAAGTTAACACCATTCTAAGTTAACACCATATCCAAGTTAACTTTTCCAATATAAATCAGAGGTGATCAAATTTCTTAGAACAGGCAGTTGACAAATTGGTTCAAAATCATACAGCTAGCTAATCCATCATTTGTTTCAATTATTTCAATGTTTTAGAACAGCTGATTGAATTTTGTCCCCAAAATTTTTACAGTGTAGAATTGTTAATTAATCTAATGTGTTGGTATGTTTGATAGGAAGTAGAAGATCTGAAGAATCAGAACCGACAAGCTGTAAAAGATAAGTTAATGGCGGTGGCTCGAGCTAAAGATCTGGCCAAGTCAGAGAGACAGGCGGATATCACCAGGTTGAAGGAGATTCTCTCACAGGTTTGTACTTGGACATCCATTAGGCAGCCTCAGTCTTATGCCAATTTTCACAGCAGTTCTATTTACTTACTTCCTCTAATCATTCAGTCACCCTATTAGAATTCAATCACCCCCAATTTTGTGTATAACATTTAATTGGTTGTTCTAATAACTTTGATCACCCTCTAACATCATCAAAATAACTAAGAAATATTGGATTATTTGCATGATTTTGCATGATAGATCTACCAATGCGGACATCTGTGAAATGTGATTCCATGACTTCTGTTTTGCAGGAGAGCAAGAAGGAAATTGCTAAGTTACGAGAGAGCCTACAGGTGCAAGGGGAGGAGCTTAAACAGCTCAAACTAGACAAGATGGCCAATGTGAAGAAAGAACGCGAGCACAGCTCAGCATTAGACAGGACGGAGCGCACACTAATTAATGAGGTTAATGAGGAATGTCGTAGAACTGCCGGCATTCTGGGTCTAACTCCTCGTAAAATCGACCTCTCAAGGTATGATTCCACAATGTCACCTGTCAAATTCTTTAATGCAACTAAGGTATTTAATGTAACTAATTTAATAAACAAAGAAAAAAAAAATAGAATATGTACAGTTCTCCCACTTGAGAGAAAAACAAAAATGGTTGTCCGGTTTTCATTCACCGTCTGATACCAAAGAAAGATTAGCATGCCATACCATACCATACCATACCATACCATATCTTTGCAGCAATATGTATGTTTGGGTTACAGTGTAAGACAGTGTAATGCCAAAGAAACTGGAACTCTTCTGTGCGAGGAGATTAGATTAGTCCATACACAGAGGTTTTGGTAGGGCCAGAATGTCAGTCAGAGATATCAAAATGTATAATCTTGTATTACTGGTTTGAATTCTGTGGTACAGTTGCACTGAATTTGGATTTGTGGGCCTCTCTCTTCATTTATAAACTTACTCGTAGCGTACTCGTTTCATGATTTTGAACAACAAGAAAGTTTTTCATCACTTCCTTGGCAGTCTGGCACCACCATAGGTCATGTGAGACACCTATTTGTCCCTTCATGTATGTAGAGTTCCACAGTTTTCACCATCTTGAAATTCGAGTATTGCATTTTGATACCCAAGATACTTGCATTTAGTCTCTTCAAACTTACCTCTTCTCAAGTTTGTTGCTGCCTGAATATAACCTTAGATGGATGTATGAGAATATCTGTGGACAGCCAATGTGTATTATGAATGTTCAAGTGCAGTAAACAAATCTATGAAATGTTCTGAATTGTTTGATGCAGTTTTCGTAGTGACAGCCCATCACCTCAGAGAAGCCCGGGGTCACAAGTATCCAGTAGAAAACCCACAACCTGTGCTCTCGTGAGTATTCAGTACAGTAAAACCTGTCAGTACAGACACCTGGGTAAACTGACCAACCTCTAAATACCAACATTATCCTGGGTCTCAATACTTAAATTTAAAGTATTTTGAACTTTGATAAACCAGGACCCTGTCAAAACGGACACTATAGTCTGGTCCCATGCATGGTTGGTATACACAGGTTTCGCTGTATTAAACTGTCACTTTGGGGTGATTCAGACTGTTTCTGAATAGTTTCTTCATTTCCCACCTTTGCTAAGATGGGTCCAATATCTCTTGTATATAGGACATCGAAAAGATGCCATTACTTTGTCACTTGAAATAATTTGCAGAGCTTTTCATATGGGCAAGAAAACCATGCACTGCAATGTGAAGTTAACAGTTTTCTCCATTCTGTGGCTCAATTATTCTGATTACAAGTTTAATCGTCTTTCAGTTTTATTACCCCTCAGCCAAAATTTGGCCGAAGGGTATTGTCGTCGTCATGTACGGCCGTCTGTCTGTCGGTCCGTCTGTCCGTCACACCTTTCTCATTACCAAGATATCTTTAGAACGACTTACCCTAGGCACACCAAACTTGCAGCACACATCCATATGCTCGTGACCCAGAACCCTATTGAATCTGGACCCGATTGGTCGGAAACTTTGGTGGCCATCTTTAATTTATGCGAAACCATTACAGCTTTCTCGTTACCAAGATATCTTTAGAAAGACTTACCCTAGGCACACCAAACTTGCAGTGCCCATCCATATTCTTGTGAAACATAACTCTATTGAATCTGGACCCGATTGGTTGGAAACTTTGGGGGCCATCTTTAATCTATGCGAAACCATTAATCTTGTGTATCTCGGGTACCATTTCATTGTTCATTGTGAAACTTGGTATAGATCATCGATGCATCAAGAAACTTAAGGGGAGACGCGCGTTGACATATCGAGGCTGAACAATAAAAAAATTGAAAATGAGATTTTGTATTTTTTACGTCCATAATGTGCCCAAATTTCACATAAATAAATTTATTGGCTCACAAAATCATTGAAAATAGTTTAATTGATACCTAATTACTCGTGTTGTTAAACTGTCTCTGCCATTATTTGCCTAAAACCGATGAAAATGGCAAGTTTTGGTCGTTGACAACAGCCTTTTATCGTTGGTGTTGTTGTTGCCGTACATCGTTGGAAAGCAGAAGTTCCAAGCTGTACCTTGAATATGGGTTAGATCGGCATTCTCCGCCTCAATCCGGTGTATTCCCGAGAGAAAATACCGTAGAACTCTTACGGAAACATCCATATATGGCAGAAGCTCATTATCATACGGCTCGGGGTCTCGGAAACATCCTTTTATGGCGAAAGCTCATTACCATATCACTTCGGGGGACAGCGGAGCTTGCCGAGTGACGTCAATTGGAGTGTCTGGACATGCGCGTTCGGTCACTTCCTTAGCAACGGCTCAGAGCGAAATGGCGGATGTTCGATGGCTTGAACTGTTTGAAGCGTGAAAGAAACAATAAATCATGCCTATGCACAATTTTTGTATCGTTGGAACGCGCCAAGTTGTCAAGGAAATAGTAGAAAGGACTCGTGGCTGTAGAAACCGAATAAAACTACAGTTTTTACGCTCCAGAGCGCCACTTTGATGGCGTACACCCAACCATTTGGCTAGCAAATGTTTATGGCCCATTTTCTCTAAAATCAGTTTTCCGGCCGATATTCCTTAGGAAAAACCGTTTGCCGCTATTTATTTATTGATCTTCAAGAAAAATTCAGGGAATATTCCTACGATATGGACACACATTATTATATGGTTTTCAGTGGGAAGCAATTTTTTTCAGTGAAAAGTATTACCAACTTTGTAGTTGTGTAAATCAATGATTATCACCATAATACCATATAAAAATGTTCTAATAATGTGCATACATGCTCAGTAATGTGAAATATAAATGTTTTGTGCAATAAAAATCAAAACGCAGGTCAAACGATTTTTCCTCGTGACGTTTATTGAAAATGGCCAGGTGGCGCTGCTGGTGTGGTTCTAGTCACGTGACCACCCTGAAAATTTGGATACAATCATATTTTATCCATCCCTGCACCTGTACAAAATTTCATGGTCCTAGGTCTAACAGAACCGGAGATCCAGCATATGCTATATAGTCAAGTAGCATGTCCCCTTAAAAGGAATGACCAAACCAGTTTCCCTGGTTCGGTGGAAACCTTGATGGTCATCTTTAATTTATGCAAAATATCTCTGATTACATTTAAGTGTTTATTTCGAAACTTGGTATGCAGCATCAATGTATCAGGAGACTTGCAATGAATAACCAAATCAGTTTCTCTGAGTGGCGGGAAGGATGGGCGGCCATCTTTAATTTATGCAAAATCATTATTGATCTCTATCGCTGATACCGTTCAAGTGGTCAATGTAAAATTTGGTATACATCATCGATGTATCAAGAGACTTGAAATAAATGACTTCTCTGATTGGGCGGAAACCTTGGTGGCCATCTTCAATTTATGCAAAATCTTTAATGTTGTATATCTCTGATACCATTTAAGTGTTCTATACAAAACTTGGTATACAGCATCGATGTATGAAGAGACTTGCATGAATGAATAACCACATCAGTTCCTCTGATTGGCGGGAAGGATGGGCCGCCATCTTTAATTTATGCAAAATCATGAATGATATCTATTTCTGATACCATTCAAATGCTCGATGTAGAATTTGGTATACATCATCGATGCGTCAAGACACTTACATGTATGTAATGAATACCGGTTTCTCTGATTGGACAGAAACCTTAGGGGCCATTTCTAATTACACAATTTTTTATAATCTGTATATTTGTCACTTGACTGCTTGGTGTTCCTGACATCTTGGTTCAAATTGAATACATTATGAATGGCTGGTGCCCAGAGCCGAGGGGTTTTCAGATGCGCAGCTTCGTATTTAACTTTCTGTCTGATCTGTAGAAACCCCTTCTCTGCCATTGATCGATTGTGCACAAGACAAAATTCTTTGATTTTGATCATTAGTATAAGTGAACGTTGATCTTGTAGGCCAATTTGCGAGCATGTAATGAAGAATTACGGAATCATGTGGTGGAGTTCAAACAGGCTTTGGATAACCAGAGGGCAGCAGTGGTACGGGCCAAACGAGAAAAGGTATGTATAGTCCTACTGTAGAAGAGATAGCATACAGACTTGCTTCTGGTCCAGAACATTGTATCAGATTGCTAACTCTGCAGGAGTACTGATCAATCTCTGTTGTTAAATAGTTCATATCTATATACATGAGTAGTGTGACTAACGTCACAGGACCTACGAAGTAGGGTGAGGAAGATGAGCGTAATGTTACAGGTCACCTGGATGACTTGGGGGTCCAAGTGTCATGTTATAGGTCACCTAAGTAGGTTAATTTTCATCAAAATTAGGTCAGCTCAGAACTTGCTGGTAATAGTCCCCTAATGCCTGTTCATGCCAAAAATCAAGGTTCTAATGTCAACGGTTCTCCTTGCCCATGAAAGGATTCGGATGGACTGACTCACTCATTACCGGACAATTTGCAAATGAGAGCCTAATTCGTAGGAAAATATGTCGTAGTTGTAGCAGAAGTCTGCTATTTTAGATTAACTATATAAAGCAAGCTAACAACTCTGAAGTATGACAAGCAATTAATTATGTCTCCCCCAACTATGTTGGGGGGAGACATCTAGTGTTTGTGCTGTCTGTCTGTCTGTCTGGATGGATGGATGGATGGATGGATGTCTGTCCGTCCCCTTGCCTTGTCTGCAAGATATCTTGAGAACTACTGGATGGAATTTCACCAAACTTGGATGGAAGCTTCATTGGGACAGCCTCCACATTTGATTAGGTTTTGGTGTGTGTGTGTGCATTCATCCGTGTCCGGTGTCCGTCCGTCCGTCCATCTACTGGTACATGTATATACAGGCCTTGTCTGCAAGATATCTTGAGAACAACTGGATGGAATTTCACCAAACTTGGATGGAAGCTTCATTGGGATAGGCCCGTCATTTGATTAGGTTTTGGTGTGTGTGTGTGCATTCATGCGTGTCCGGTGTCCGTCCGTCCGTCCATCTACTTGTACATGTATATACAGGCCTTGTCTGCAAAATATCTTGATAACAACTGGGTGGAATTTCACCAAACTTGGATGGAAGCTTAATTGGGATAGCCCCGTCATTTGATTAGGTTTTGGTGTGTGTGTGTGTGTGCATTCATGCGTGTCCGGTGTCCGTCCGTCCGTCCATCTGCTTGTACATGTATATACAGGCCTTGTCTGCAAAATATCTTGATAACTACTGGACGGAATTTCACCAAACTTGGATGGTATTTGATTAGGTTTTGGTGTGTGTGTGCATTCATCCGTGTCCATCGTCCGTCCGTCCGTCCATCTTCATGTACATGTATATACAGGCCTTGTCTGCCAGATATCTTGAGAACTACTGGACGGAATTCCACCAAACTTGGATAGAAGCTTCAGCGAGATAGCCCCCCCCCCCCATTTGATTAGGTTTTGGTGTGTGGGCGTGCAGTCATGCGTATCCGGTATCCGTCCGTCCGTCCATCTACTGGTACATGTATATACAGGCCTTGTCTGCAAGATATCTTGAGAACAACTGGATGGAATTTCACCAAACTTGGACGGAAGCTTCATTGGGATAGCCCCGTCATTTGATTAGGTTTTGGTGTGTGTGTGTGCATTCATCCGTGTCCGGTGTCTGTCCGTCCGTCCATCTACTTGTACATGTATATACAGACCTTGTCTGCAAGATATCTTGAGAACTACTGGACGGAATTTCACCAGACTTGGATGGAAGCTTCAGTGGGATAGCCCCCTCATTTGATTAGGTTTTGGTGTGTGTGTGTGTGCATTCATCCATGTCCGGTGTCCGTCCATCCATCTACTTGTACATGTATATACAGGCCTTGTCTGCAAGATATCTTGAGAACTACTGGACGGAATTTCACCAAACTTGGACGGAAGCTTCAGTGGGATAGCCTCCTCATTTGATTAGGTTTTGGTGTCTGTGCGTGCATTCATCCGTGTTCGGTGTCTGTCCATCTACTTATACATGTATATACAGGCCTTGTCTGCAAAATATCTTGAGAACTACTGGACGGAATTTCACCAAACTTGGATGGAAGCTTCATTGGGATAGCCTCTCATTTGATTAGGTTTTGGTGTGTGTGTGTGCGTTCATCCGTGTCCATCGTCCGTCCATCTTCATGAACATGCGTATACAGGCCTTGTCTGCAAAATATCTTGAGAACTACTGAACGGAATTTCACCAAAATTGGAAGGTTCATTGGAATAGCCGCCTCATTTGATTAGATTTTGGTTTGTGCGTGCATTTATCCTTGTCCATTGTCCGTCCATCCATTCATCTAATTGTACATGTATATACAGACCTTGTCGGCAAGATATCAGGAGAACTACTTGACACTTATTTCTACATTAATTTTATAGGAATTTCCCTTAAATAATGTGCCCACTCAAGGCAAGGTGGGAGGTTGGGGGAGACATATGTTTTTGCTTAAAAAAACAACCAGCATAGGCTTCATGCCGGAGCGGCAACCCAAGGGTCAAAGCGGAACCTCTAGTTTCTACTCTGGTTTGATAATAAACCACAATATTGGATCTAAATGAATTGCTTATCATTCTGAGGAGTTGTTACCTTGCTTTGTTATGTAAAGTTATTTAGTGGAAATTCTAATATATACATGTAGATTAACTACCAGTCTGATTTTCCCCCATTTTGAATTTATTATTGCCCTGGGGTTGCATCCCTGGATTAATCAATAATTCTGAATCAGGTTTAGAACAATGTTTATTTAAGCAGATAGTGTTCTAGAATAGTGCTATTTTACTACCAGTATTGTGAAGCGATATTAATGTTTACTTCAGACTTAGTGTGTCAATTATTCTGTTCCACTATAGGTGGTATTAGTGTGTCAATTAGTCTGTGCCACTGTAGGTGGTATTAGTGTGTCAATTTACCCCAAATCTACCTGGTATTAGCGTGTCAATGTACCCCAAATCTACCTGGTATTAGTGTCAATTTACCCCAAATCTACCTGGTATTCGTGTATCAATTTATCCCAAATCTACCTGGTATTAGTGTGTCAATTTACCCCAAATCTACACTATTCTCTGCCATTATAGCTGGTATTAGTGTGTCAATTTACCCCGAATCTACAGTATTCTCTGCCATTATAGCTGGTATTAGTGTGTCAATTTACCCCAAATCTACACTATTCTCTGCCATTATAGCTGGTATTAGTGTGTCAATTTACCCCAAATCTACACTATTCTCTGCCATTATAGCTGATATTAGTGTGTCAATTTACCCCAAATGTACACTATTCTCTGCCATTATAGCTGGTATTAGTGTGTCAATTTACCCCAAATCTACACTATTCTCTGCCATTATAGCTGGTATTAGTGTGTCAATTTACCCCGAATCTACAGTATTCTGTGCCACTATAGCTGATATTAGTGTGTCAATATTCGTCAAATCTACATTATACTGCACTGTCATTGATCATGTTAAATTAACATGACACCCGGCCATTCCATCTATCTAGAATTTGTAGACTATTAACCCTATTTATCTAATACCTTACTAATCGTATGGATTTACAGGAGGAAGCTATTGACCAAACTAAAAAGCAAATGGAGCGAGAGAAGACACTGGAAATGGATTCTCTCAAAGAGAGGCTTATAAAGGTATATGAGAGAACATGTCTGAGATATGTAATCAAGGACTACATTATTTGTGGGAGTGTGTCATCATATCCAGGTGCTGAAGAGCTATCTCCCTTGATCGGGCAATATTATTGGAAGTTCATTAGAGAATGATCTAGCTTGACATCAGCTATAGAGTAGCATCCAATCAAAATTATAACTCTCTAATTATTCAACATTTACTCAGTCCCAAATTGGGATTGAATTCGGTCACCCCTAAATTGTGATTGAATTGAGTCACCCCCAAATTGTGATTGAATCCTGTCACCCCCAAATTGTGATTGAATGCTGTCACCACTAAATTGTGGTTGAATCCAGTCACCACTAAATTGTGATTGAATTCATTCACCCCTAAATTGTGATTGAATTCATTCAACCCCAAATTGTGATTGAATTCATTCACCCCTAACTTGTGATTGAATTCATTCAACCCCAAATTGGGATTGAATTCAGTCAATCCCAAATTGTGATTGAATTCAGTCACCCTAAATTGTGATTGAAATCAGTCGCCTCCAAATTGTGATTGAATCCAGTCAATCCCAAATTGTGATTAAATTCAATAAACCCCCAAATTTTGATTGAATTCAGTCACCCCCAAAATTGTGCTTGAATTAGTCACCCCCAAATTGTGATTGAATTTTGTTTAGAGTATAACTCCATATAACTTTACCTTTGAAATACATACCTGTAAATTTGAGGGTAAAATTAATAGTTGAGCTGACATTATTTGTGTATTGACGCTCTGACAAATTTTAACTAGGATCACTTCAAACAGCAGTGGAGGAACACGCCTAGCCACCATTACTTTATGTATGATGAGGATGCCGCCATCATGGAAGAGTTGTAAGATTGGCATGATATACTACTGGCATGGTTATGGTCATTATTTCTTCATGTGCTGCTATAGTATTTATCCAAGTATATACCAGTGTGGCCTCTCTAAGGATTGTTCAGCATTGTACTTAATCATTTTGCCCATTGTCCTGTTGGATATCAATATTGTATATTGCATATATCATTGCATGGTAGACACCTTCCACACCTGACATCCCCCACCTTCCTCCCCCAGCATGCACATATTTCCCGCAAGCAATTTCAAATGAGGACTTTTTGAGGACTCCTCGATGATGTATCACAAGTATGACATTGATCAGTTCAGTGGTTCTGATCTTCTAACCTATCTTAGAAGGTTTTTGTATCAATCCAATGTGGCCACTTCATCTTTAGGATATTTGTGCCTGCTGCTCATGGGTATTTGAGTTGTATTTTAAAAACTTTTTGGGGGAAAAAATTACATAAAATATACATTATATTTTTAGAATATCTGAAAGGATGGGGGAGGGGAATATGTCAGTGGGGACGGAATAGGTCTGAGGGGGGGGGGAAATGTTGGGGGAGGAATGTCAAGGGTGAGGGGGATGTCGTACAATCATTATTACATAGCTGTTTTAATCGGTCATATTGTAGTTGTCATTTTTAACTGATTTGCTTGAAGTGATTGCTGTTCATTTTATCTCTCACCTCATCTCTCACCTGTGTGTGAAAAATAAAACACTCATGTGGGAGATCATGAATGACACAGGCCCTTCGTTTGGACAGATCCAGATAGGCTGTGACAGATTATCAGATAATATTCATGTAATATAATAATACAATTTCAGTGATCAATACAATCTTTGAATGAAGGATTGCCATATGACTGAATTACAAGTAGCATATATAGGATACTACCCTAGATAGTACAACATTATTGCTCTCCAGCAATCTCATCCAGCTAATCATGCTGTAGTCTGATAACCAGCATCAAAACTCTAACTCTATTGGTTACAAACATGTAACCGGCATTACAGATCTTTGGGTGCCCGAAAACCAGGCGATACCTTTCTAATATAGGTTGGTGTAAAGCAGGTTGATCACTATACATTCTCACTGATGGTGCGAGAGTTTGAAATGAAATTTGTTAATTGACATGTATTGAACAACATGCTGCAATCTGTTTCACACATGTCATTCTGCTGCATATCCGGTATTGTCTGCTATTAACTACATCTATATACCAAACATTTGTATGAAATTTCATATGTATTTACTACAGCTTGATTTATCTGTATTCAAGCATGTGCTTATGGCTTAACATTATATTAGCATGGCCATGATTTGACCTTCAGTGAAGCATTTCAGTGAATGGGTGTGTATTTTCTGCATGTGTGCATCGTGTGTTATAATTATGCATGTTTTAATCTCATCCCACTTGCATGTTGATTTATAATTATTCTTGATGTATCTATTTAGAAACTCTCATTCTTCTTGGAAGGTTTTCCAGTTTTAAGATATTTGATTGGTTTATTCAACTTTTCAAAACTTTGCCAGTATTTTCATTGGCTTTTGGAGAAAATGGAAAGAACATCGGCAGCCGATCATGGAGTTTGATATCATCCTCTTTCACTTGATTGGTCAATTCAAATTTTCAAACACAAATCTGATATTTTTATTGGCTGATGACCAATTTCTCAACTAATCATGAGAGTTTCTAGAGAGGTTCATTGCATGTTGTGTTGCATTATTTATCTGCTTCGTCTCACCTCACAGGAACATTTACAAGATGTGACCAAACTGTTAGCCGAGCATGGCAAAGATAAAAACCTTCAAATCTCTCTACGACAAAAAGATAATGAACTGCGACAAGTTCAGCAAAACTTGAACATATGGAAGGAGGAAGTGACCACCCTGTTTGCCAAGAAATTTGATGAAGAGCTTGAAAAGTATATAATGCATCTGTTTAACTAGCAGGATGAATGGTTTACATTCGTTTCTAAATTGTAAATAATAGACCGAGTTCAAATTATTTTGCTTTGACACTTTGTGAATTACGGTAAGCGATCCAAATATTCGATCGCCGGAAGTGATTTTTTAGTCCCAAAATGGATGCTTGATCGTAAAAATTGGATCGTACACCCCTCTGCAATGACGAGAAAAACCGGCTCGATCGAAAACATTAGATCGCGGAAGTGAGAGAAAAGCACGATATATCCGATTATCTCCCCTAGTTCACAACGTAAAAATTGCCGCGATAATTATAGTCATTGCATTGTACATTAATAAGATAAATTTGTTTATAAGAAATCTGATTCACCCATAGCCCTACATAACGTAATACATTATTTTTTGGAAGAAAACGAGATGAACTATATAATATTAAACTTCGACAAAGAAATTTCACCATACTGATTTGGTTTTATTAAAAGTCCGATGTGACAAAATATCATAAAGAATGATACATTAATCGGGTGAACAATTTGGTGAATTAAGCTCCTTAAAATGTTCGTAATTTGAAGAAATTTGATAGACGAATAAGGACTTCGTTATGATATCAAACCACACATTATTATATTACGTATTTGTGTATGACATTTATATAACAAATTTGATATATAGTCCAGTCAAATTGAGGTTTGACCCACCACAAATTGCAACAGAATTGTTTTCGCTGCAGTGCATTTCCGAAAGGTCTCTAGAATAACATACTAAAAGTCTACAAACAGATATGCATGGGAAATATATTAAATTTCAAGTTGAAATTTGAGGTATTTTTCGCGAAATTTCAGTGTTTACCTGTCTCTTGCTCCTATAAGAAAACCTTGTACTTGGTACTAAGCGTGAAAGAAATGGGTCATTACTTACACTCATTCCATTCGTTATCATATCAAGGTAATATACTCAGCCTAAAATAATACCCATGCACGAAAATATTTATGGAGAAATTCAAAATGGCGGATGTATGGGGTCATTCTAAATCTAACTTTTTATACGCCCGCCCAAAAGGCGGACGTATTATGTGATGGCGGTTTCCGTCCGTCTGTCCGTCCATCCGTCTGTCCGTCCGTCTGTCCGTCCCCCGTGTCCGGTCTATATCTGGAACAGTTTTCTATTTACAGTTCCAATTTTTGGTGAGTGGATACCCTACGGGGAGACGATGTGTCGCGTACCAAAATGAAGGTCGAGGTCACAGGTCAAAGGTCACGGGCCTAAAAAACAGGAAATCAGTGAAGTGTTCGTGTCCGGTCTATATCTGTGAACATTTTCTATCCACAGTTGCAATTTTTTGTGAGTGGATACGCCAGGTGGAGACGATGTGTCGCGTACCAAAATTGAGGTCGAGGTCAGAGGTCAAAGGTCACTGTTGCCAAAAATCAGAAAATCATTGATCATTGACAGTTTTCTATCTACAGTTCTAATTTTTGGTGAGTGGATGCCCTAGGGGAGGGACGATGTGTTGCATATTAAATGTAGGTCAAGGTCAGAGGTCAAAGGTCAGTGTTTTTGAAAAATCAGGAAATCATTAAAAATTTCTAATTTTTTGCGAGTGGATTTAATAGGCGGAAATGAAGTGATGCATACCAAAAATTAGGTCAAGGTCAAAGGTCACTGACCCCAAAATTAGGAATTTTTTAGAAATAACGCTTTTTGTGTAAGTAGATACATTAGAGGGACACAATGTGTCACATACCAAAATGTAGGTCAAGGTCAAAGGTCAAGGTCACTGTGACCCCAAAATCGTGGAATTGTTAAAAATCATGATTTTTTTAGTGTCCATTGAGAAATTGAGGGGAGACGGTTTGTCATGTACCAAAATTTAGGCCAAGGTCAAGATCACTGTGACCCCAAAATCAGGAAATTATTAAAAACTCATGATTTTTTTGTGTGCATTGATAGATTGAGAGAAGACGATGTGTTGTGTACCAAAATTGAGGTCAAGGTCAAAGATCAAGGTCACTGTGACCCCAAAATCAAGAAATCATTATCATTAAAAGTCACATTTTCTTATGCCTGTTGAAGACGAGGTCGTGTAATGCGATGTTGCGTTCTGTCCATTCATCCATTAACATTTGTTACCCCTCAGCCCATAGGGCTGTGGGGTCTTGTCATTGCCATGTACGTCCGTCCGTCCGTGTTCTTGTCCGCTGCATATCTGCAGATCTATAAAGTCGGGCCCGACCAAACTTTGGTGAGAGCTTCCTGAACGTTGACTGATTAAAGGAATAGACAACCTTTGATAAACGTATATTGCAAATGAAAGAACAATTCCAGGAGTGTCCAAAACGATTTTTATTTAAATTATGCAATTTTTTCCAACCGAGTAAGAAGCCGTTAATGATAAATTCTGTGGCTTGTAAGGCCGCCGCCATTACGGCAAGTTTAGTGACGTCACTGGGCCACAGAACACTGCAGTGAACTGGGAGGACACACACAGTTTGTCTTGCACTGGAATAATCGCAGCCCGATAGGCCAGCAGGTGTGGCTATGTAACATCCTTGTATTCTGTACCCTGTAAATACCGGCTGATGTTTGTACAATTACAATGATCTTATCCTTGTTGTTGAGAAATCGGGTTTGATCTGTCGGTCAGTCTAGACTAAGTGTCAAAAAAAACCCACAGCATCGAGTTGTCTGATAAAATATGCTTTCGTTATATGCCAATACTTTTCAGCTGATGGCTACGCCATCATGCGTCAACATAATTCGGCAGTAACTCACTGAGATTGTTTAATGTAACCGAGAATGGGCATAATTCTGATTTCTGTGTTACCAATTCAAAGAATCGAGCCTCAACAAAGACCGGCACTCAGCCAGAAAACGAAACTAAATCTGCCCCTGCTGGAGGGCCGTTTTTCCGGGAAAAGATTATCCGGAGATTTTTCTCACCGTTGAACTGTTACCGAAAGAAACTGTCCAGCATGACACGGCCGTTAAACACCCACCCAAATATCTAGCGTGCGAGAAAATTTACCTGAGAAAGTTTATGGAATAAATCCTTGTCCGCTAATGTCAGCACTTGCACATGTGCTCATCTGATCGTTTCCTAACAGGACATCTCAAAGCAGAGCCGATTAAACGAAATCCGCGACCCGGCCGGCTTCTACGGTACATGCATCCTCGACCGATTTCTATGGTAGATCGTCTTCAATGGGCTCGAACACGCCTGACACTAAGTTGTATCCCTCGACACTGGTCCCAAACAGCGTAGATGAAAGCATGGTTTGGCCCAGCCAGTCATTGCCATCAGTCAGGTTAAAACTCTCGGAAATGCAAGGCGTCGAACCCTTGGAAAAAGTTGAAAATCACTTGCTGCCATGTTTGCTCTCTAACAGCAGAGAGGCCCTTTGACGTCACGAGCTAGTTGTCACGTGAATATCACTCGGCCGCTCATTGGTTAAACCATAAAGATGGTGGCTCCCTTCATTCAACACATCTGGTCATTTTTCCAATGTTTGAGAGTATTTTTCTTCGTTAGAAAGAATCTCAAAAATAGGAAAAAAATATTTTTGGGCACTGTTTGGATTGATCTTTCAGTCGCAGTTTACGTTTGCCAAATGTTGTCTATTCCTTTAAATGATTAGATTTTGAGGTGGCTATGATTATTTCATGACTTTTAATTATTTTTTTTTATGATTTATTGATGGCTCAGCTTTTGCACTGCTATCTATGCCCATCAACATGTTCTTGTCCGCTGAATATCTGTAGATCTATCAAGTCGGGCCTGACGAAACTTTGGTGAGAGCTTCCTGAATGTTGACTGATGAAATGATTAGATTTTCAGATGGTTATAATTATTTCATGATTTTTTATTTTTTTATTATTTATTGATGGCTTAGCTTTTGCACTATTATCTATGCCCATCGGGAACCCTTGGTTGCATATTTAATTGTGAATTTTGAAGGTTCCCTGATACAAGAAAGATTCTCATTGGATGAAGGACAACATTTTTCTTTAATTTTGCTATTAAATCATTCTATTCTACATCATATGTTTTATCCTAAAACTTTTGCATGAACCATATTTGTGTCCACACATTTAACTGGTACAACATTTTTATCAATTTTTGTCACCAAACATGTTACTGTACCTTGGAAATTATTTAAAACGAGTGATTAGGAGAGCCCATTTTTAGCCTGACTTTGGGCAATTTTGAACCAGTTTGTATACCTGAAGTTTATGCCCCCCCCCCCCCAAAATGATAAGGGTGGGCCTGTGTCAATCAGTGTGTTTACTTGTAATCACACTTGTGCAATGCATAAATTGCCACTGATAAAGCTACACTTTCTTGCATGCTGTAATCCCAGCACACCACTCGCATGAAACCTATGTCTCTTTTATATGGTGTCCAGGGATTTTTTTCAGGTTCCGATCCCAAACTCCCAGTTCCTTCTCGTAATTCATTATTGAGGGTCCAATTTTTGAAAGTGAATTTTGGCGCAAATAGCCTGTGATCACTCACAAAACAGAGGTTTATTAACATGAAATTCAATACCCAGCTATGCAATCGGATCGATATTGAGGATCCCAGAGGCTTTTTCTAGTATTTCCTTCAGAAATCCTTTCAAATTGAACAACAACAACACTTTCGTTTTTTGTTTCATTTGAGTTTTGGGCGCCCATATGTTTTCCGAAACTAAGTTGGCTCTAGATGCAGCCCTGATCCTACTTGACTAAAAAAAAACAGGCTGAGGGGTCCACGCACCTTTTAGGTGCTTGCCTGCAATTCATGTTGTTCATGCGATGGCTCTAGTTTTAAGGTATGGATTGGTACCAAACTTTGAGTATACCTTACTCGCATGGCAAAGTGGAGCTATACATATGACATCAATTTGTCAAAGGTCTAGGTTGCAGTCCCCCAAAACTGAATCAAGCTTAGCTGACTAAATGTGTTGGAATATTGTTGGAATATTCGAAGTTCTTTCCCCTGCATTTATATGGTATTGCCCTGTGAAGTTGTCTCCCATGTTTGAAACGCTTCATTTAGTTAAACTGTTGTGAAATAAAAACCATACATTTACTAATTTAGCGGGGAGAGGAATCCTTTATGAACTTCACATCTGTTTATTAACTCAAGAACAAAGGTTTACTTCATCACTTTCTTCTTCCTTCATGAAAAATTCTCTCATCTGAAAGGAATCCATTTGCAGGAAAACTATTATTTTCTTGTGTTTGACTATTGTCGATATCAGTGTGGGATATGTGAGCTCTCAGCTCTTGCTTCAAGGTCAACTAGTTACCAAGAGTTAAGCTCATTTTAGTTTATCATTCAATATTAGATGTGATATATGTTACATTCTCATAAGCAAAAAATTGTAGACCTTTCTCTGGATTGCTAAATCAATTGGAATCAAGGCTATTAAACAACCTTGAAATTTGAACCAATGTAATTTCAGATATACGGGCGTATATTGAAGCCCCTTGGGCTCTTGTTACCATTTTCATGACAGTCCAGGCAATCTATCTGGGTTTTTTTAGCTGGACCCAAAACAAATTGCAACAGAATTTTTTTCACTGGTGTGTATTTCTAATAGGTTCCCAGAACAACATACTAAAAGTCTACCAAAATCTATTTGGTGGCCATTTTATAATACATAATAGGCCATTATGCCTCATATAAGCAAGGTAGAATATTGTTTTTTTACGTGAATAAGGACAGTTTATCATCCAGAAATCCAATTAATACATGACCCAGGGTACAGTATGCCATGGTGGTGAAAACATGTGTCTTCCCGGTGGATGTGCTTATAAGCGTAGATAGCAAACTGATAGTTCAGCATCAGGCTATATGAATTATACATGGTAATATTCAGTCAGTTAACATTTTTTCATTAGCATAATCATCTGAAAGAGGAATTCTCTCTCAAAATACTCACTCACAACATGTGCCTTGTTGAAAAATACAGCTCTGCAAACCATTAATGATCTATCGCAATTGTGTGTCAGATATGTGTATAATTATGCAGATCCTACCAGCTAATTATCAAACAAATAATAATCTAGATTATAGGCAAACTTGATGCTCTACCATAACGTCCCACCATGCCATTTACAATGTTACATTTTACATTTTCAACAATATAAGCCATGCTCCATCTTCTTCAGCTGCAATCTTTCTTGCAGTTGCACCTGATAACCTCAAAGAGTACCAGTGGAACTGGTGGCAGTTCAGTTTTCACAGAGAGAAGCCGCCCATATTCATTCTTGTGGCTGCAATGGATGGTCCTCCCCTTTCCACTCTAAACACGCGAACCTTGATACTTAGCTGATGCTGATGTTGGTGGAAGGTTTTGAATGCCAGTACGTCGGCACCTCTTCCCACTTCCCTTATACGTGTTGTAATTGTACCTGCACATATATGGGTCGTTTTTGTCACAGAAACGCTTGTATCTCATGCAGCCAATTGCTTCGTCAGGGTTACCATTGTAAAAACACACAAGCACCTGCAATAGATAACCTCAATCGGGACTCCAATGGCCTGGTTGAACACCTCAGCTTCTTGGTGAAATAGCTAATTGAGCGTTGTTTTCTTTACGGCCGCACATTTGCCAATGCCATATGGTCAGTATACTGTGTCACAGCCCTGAATGGCATGCACAAACAGCATATTTGTGCAGACTTACATTCCCAGCACAGCCTTTGTGTTCTTGACATTCCAAACTATCCGTTTCTTTGCATTCTCTCTTGGCTGAAAGTAGATGCCATTGTCATCCATGTCTGCATGAAAACAGAGCAGAACTAACAGGTCAGTATCATAACCAACCAAAGTTTTGATGCTTTCAGTTGAATAAATGGCAGCTTTTACAATAAAAACATCTGCATATGAAACATCCCGCCCTTTCCAACTGGTCACTCATAAGAGTAATGAACTGCTACTTGTTGACGTTGTTTGCTAAAACAGGGCTAGACCACCAAGCGCATCCACTCAAAGTTTCTCAAATTTGGCGATACATTTCGCATGATAGCAAAATACGAGCGTAGCGTGCAAGATCTATGGCGTTACGTTTCATAACTTTTGTCTAATTCCGCATAACCTGGGGCTAGGGGACGTCTGAACCCATGTACTTCAAGATCCTCATGGTACTCATATGAACCGTCACAATCAAAGCGTGACCGAGATACATCATTCTTTAGATGACGACTTTACAACGAATATTATGGATTAAGAATACTGATAAGCGATACGGATTTGATATTTTTGGAACATCATGATGTCTTGCCGGCATCATTGAAAACTGTTGACCGCTTCTCTCTTGCAGGAAACAAGCCTATGTGTATGTATACTATGATTGTCTTTTGAATTTGGTGCTAATACTGTTATATGGAATATGGAATAGGTCTTTGGATTATGGACGCGGATATTCTCTAATGGACGACGGCTGAATTATGAATGACGGACCAGACGCTTGTAATCCGTCTTTCTTTGACTGAATGACCATGTTACTAGCGAGGCCGGAGAGTTTTGAATGTCAAGAAGACAAAGTCTGTGCTGGGAATGCAAGTCTGTACAAATATGTTGCTTGTGCATGCCATTCTGGACTGTGACACAGTATTCCGACCATAGGCATTGACAAAGGTGCTGCCTTGAAGAAGACAACTGTCGCTGAGCTTTTTCGCCAACAAGCTGAAGTGTTCATCCAGGTCATAGGAGTCCCGACGAAGGTCATTTATTGCAGCAGCATAGAAAATGCTTATATGTTTATACAGTAGTAACACAGACGAAGGAATTGGCTTGAGGGGAAGACCATCCATTGCAGCCACAAAAATGGGAGTGGACAATTCAATCGGTTTCTCCCTGCGAAAACTGATCTGCCACCAGCTTCAGGGGTGACTTGAGGTTATCAGATGGAAATGCAAGAAGGATTGTAGCTGAAGCAGATGCGCCTGTAAGGATCATGGCCTGGATTGTTCAAGTGTGTGTGGAGAATGCAAACGACTGAGCTACGCAATCTTATCAAACCCAGACCTTTGAAGATGACATTGGCGAAGACTGGTATTGGGATTGATAGTGCTGTGAAATATTCCTCAACTTATGGCAGTGTTCATGAGGAATAACAATAAAAGACATCAACTATATGTATGAGAAGTCACTTCCCCTAATAATATTACTATGAACCAGAATGTAAAATGAAACTTGATAAGTTATGCCATCAACTTTGCCTATAATTCAAAGTATTATTTGTTTGATAATTAAATGATATATTAGGATCTGCATAATTATTCTTCTTTCATCAACAACATTTGTCTTACAAACAATTGTGATGGATCATAAATGTTTGGCAGACTGTCGTTATATATCTGAACTATTGCTAAACGCGATGTTGACTCTAATTTCTCTCTCTCTCTAATGATTGTCAAGGACCCGACACTTGCTACGTGCTTGTGATAATAGAGTTATATCTTTATAAGTTAATGGAACTATTGTCTGTGATTGTCATAGTTTGAAAGAAAATATATCACAGCTTGTCAGTTCCCTTTCGGATAACAATGCTA
>JAVTVY010044867.1:0-20934 GCA_036873755.1 Hanleya hanleyi
GCTATGTGCCAAATTTCATGCTTGTAACCGAAAGTACACAATATAACTATGATGTACTGTTCGCGAATAGGGTTGTCGGACTCATTAAATAGTACATAGTCATTTATGTATTATAAAACCGTTTGCGCATAAAGTCAGTTTTGAGTATTATCAATGAGTCGGTATAGCTAAGACATTAAGTGCAAGTCCAGGGATTGGAGGGGCATTGTTTCGATTCCCACAGAGGGTTAAGTTATTCTTCCTTTCAAAACATATTTCCATATATGCGAATTGCTTGGGGGTGAAGTTAAACATCTTTATTCGGTGAAAGTTGCTGAGTTGTTCCGCTTACTTCTGAAACGTAATTGTTGCGTTTGTTTTTATGATGCATGATCTATAATTGATACCAAGTATTATTCAATGTTAATCATAATGATAATGCGTTACTTGTTATGCTTCTTCGCCAATTTGTGTTTTATCTAGATTGGGTAGATAAAATGATTACTAGAAGTAGTGAACTTATTTTTCTACTTTCTAAGACAGTCGCCTGGGACTGTATGCAAATTAGCTGAACCACCGACAAGGTTGCGGTTCATCTTCTTTGGTATATAAGAAATCCAAGGATCTTAAATTGTGTATACATCTGCATACTGTTCAATGAAAATGGTAATATCTGAAGACAGTGACTGATGTGACGACCGACAGCTTTAAAGCGACTGACTTAAGAGAATTGAAGTCTGAACGGAAATCAACGAAGCAATAATTCATTCCACCGAATATAGTTGCAAATGAATTCAAACGCGCTTGAAGACAGTGGTGTCATGTGAGATCGGAGGTTGAAAAGAAAAGTGTGGCAGAGATCACACTCTCTTAGCGCATGCGCATTTCAAAAAGTCACAAGAACAAGAACAAGAACAAGAACAAGAACAACAAGTGAGAAATGACTACATTGTAGTCAAAACCTGCGGCAGTGGCAATAATACAGTGAAAGACATATCAGCGGAGGTAGTGGTAATTGTAGAAAAAAAAGCGCCATCTGCAAGTGTTTTCATGCCAAGGGAAGTAATTTTCAACTTCTAACCCACAATTGCAGGAATTGACTAATAGATTTGACACAATATATATTCGCTTTCCTCGTTCAAAATCCGACGATGTTGACTGGTCCGTGCCGTCTATACTGAATTGACAGACGAAGTCACAATAATCGCTTTGGCAATGTCTTGGTACAAGTATCGTGAATTCCAAGTTTCAAAACATTCCGTTCAGCCGTTGATTTTTGCAAATCAAAAAGGCTTTCAAATATTTGGAAATCCAAACAAATTTCAAGGATTTAGTCATAGCGCGAACATCTACGCTCTTCAGTCTCCCTTCTCGCTTACTTTGCCGAGCAAAATGGAAAATTTATATTTCCGTCAAAGTTAATTTTCAATGAATTTATTATCAGGTCTATCACTTTGATCTGTGAAACTATGGAATGGGGTTGAAGGCTTTATCGAACTGTTCAAGAGGCATAATGACATTTTTCACGATTCAAATTGAGGCCTGTGACAGTCTTGATATTCGATTAGAATAATAAATTAAGTTTCTGCATTTATGTGCGTTATCATCTGCAAACTAAATACGGTACCTTGACACTCTTTTTCCATGCAGCAAGCCAATATCAATACATGGTTTGCTCCTTCTATACAAATGATTACCTATTTCATCCTTAGGAGATATCACCTCATCCGACATGTTTGGTCAAGCCCTTTCGAAGGTTGATAATTTTATTAATTTTTTTTTAAGTCAAATTCTGCAAATAAGAAACATTTCTTGTCAGTATCTATGGATATCGCCCTATAATCAATTCGCGAATATGTTTGTCATTAAGTCATTCGGGAGGTGATTTAAGTGCGAAATTTCAGGGTTAGTTCACTAAACAAGGTCTGTGTGTATAAGAGAATCATGTCGAATTCTCGTTATTATCTTTTGGTACATCAAATTATTGCATTCGCGAAAATGACTTCCAAGTCAATATGAAAGGTATCAAAATAAATTTAAAAAACTCTCAAGGAAATCAAGGTCCTAGCTTTTGACAACGAGATCAAATAGATCGCTTTTATGGCCAGTATCTGCTAATATATGACGTAATTTCATTCGTAAAACTGATTGACAAAGTAACGTAAATTGTGAAGTGTAGAACCAGTAAGTTCTAGCAGAAATGGGCTCTGACTTGAGAGAATGATGTCAAATGCAACATGTTTCGGCCCGTTGTCTGCTGATACACATAAGTATTGATTTTACGGAAGTGATTAATGCAATTCTAAAGGGATTATGAGTGCGGAAGAGGACGAGAACATCAATACCAGCGAAGCAAGGCCCTGGCTTGCGAGAATGAGGATAGAGGGACTGTGTTCCGAAAGAGGATCATTCGAAATAGCTATGTGCCAAATTTCATGCTTGTAACCGAAAGTACACAATATAACTATGATGTACTGTTCGCGCATAGGGTTGTCGGACTCATTAAGTACTACATACATGTAGTCATTTATGTATTATAAAACCGTTTGCGCATAAAGTCAGTTTTGAGTATTATCAATGAGTCGGTATAGCTAAGACATTGACAACGAGGTCAAATAGATCGCTTTTATGGTCAGTATCTGCTAATATATGACGTAATTTCATTCGTAAAACTGATTGACAAAGTAACGTAAATTGTGAAGTGTAGAACCAGTAAGTTCTAGCAGAAATGGGCTCTGACTTGAGAGAATGATGTCAAATGCAACATGTTTCTGCCCGTTGTCTGCTGATACACATAAGTATTGATTTTACGGAAGTGATTAATGCAATTCTAAAGCGATTATGAGTGCGGAAGAGGACGAGAACATCAATACCAGCGAAGCAAGGCCCTGGCTTGCGAGAATGAGGATAGAGGGACTGGTTCCGAAAGAGGATCATTCGAAATAGCTATGTGCCAAATTTCATGCTTGTAACCGAAAGTACACAATATAACTATGATGTACTGTTCGCGCATAGGGTTGTCGGACTCATTAAATAGTACATAGTCATTTATGTATTATAAAACCGTTTGCGCATAAAGTCAGTTTTGAGTATTATCAATGAGTCGGTATAGCTAAGACATTAAGTGCAAGTCCAGGGATTGGAGGGTCATTGTTTCGATTCCCAAAGAAGGTTAAGTTATTCTTCCTTTCAAAACATATTTCCATATATGCGAATTGCTTGGGGGTAAAGTTAAACATCTTTATTCGGTGAAAGTTGCTGAGTTGTTCCGCTTAATTCTGAAACGTAATTGTTGCGTTTGTTTTTATGATGCATGATCTATAATTTGATACCAAGTATTATTCAATGTTAATCATAATGATAATGCGTTACTTGTTATGCTTCTTCGCCAATTTGTGTTTTATTTAGATTGGGTAGATAAAATGATTACTAGAAGTAGTGAACTTATTTTTCTACTTTCTAAGACAGTCGCCTGGGACTGTATGCAAATTAGCTGAACCACCGACAAGGTTGCGGCTCATCTTCTTTGGTATATAAGAAATCCAAGGATCTTAAATTGTGTATACATCTGCATACTGTTCAATGAAAATGGTAATATCTGAAGACAGTGACTGATGTGACGACCGACAGTTTTAAAGCGACTGACTTAAGAGAATTGAAGTCTGAACGGAAATCAACGAAGCAATAATTCATTCCACCGAATATAGTTGCAAATGAATTCAAACGCGCTTGAAGACAGTGGTTTCATGTGAGATCGGAGGTTGAAAAGAAAAGTGTGGCAGAGATCACACTCTCTTAGCGCATGCGCATTTCAAAAAGTCACAAGAACAAGAACAACAAGAACAACAACGCGAGCCTCCCGTAGACCTGCGTGCCGCAGGTAACAACGCGAGCCTCCCGTAGACCTGCGTGCCGCAGGTAAAAACAGTTATTTGATAGGTGGTGGCGCCTCTGTTAAAATTGACAACCAATTTGAAGCCTTAGACAGCTTATGCTGGTAGAGGAATTTAAAAAGTGTATCCATGGTGATATTAGAACATTTCTTGGTGAAAATAATGCCAACACTTTAGATCAGGCAGCACGTTTTTCTGACTTAACAGAAATTGAGGGCTCGTCCGGGGGCTGTGCCGGTATATTTGTATATGATTTTAGTATTGTGAATAAATATTTGATTGTTAATCCTAGACTTCACACATCTTTCTGTTACTTTTTGCTGTTATTGTAAAACTCACGAAACATGGTCCATTACCAAAAAAATATCAGGCAATCAATATATGTTAACAATCATGTGTGCTTCAACCAGGTTCCATGAGGCAATTCCTTTACGGAATATTAAGACACAAACTATTGTTAAGGCCTTAGTTTTTCACACTTGTCGGCCTACCCCAGTCTGTTCAGTCTGATCAGGGATCTAATTTCAAGTCAGGAATTTTTTAACAAGTCATGTATGAATTGGGAATAAAGCAGTACAAATCATCTGCATACCACCCAGAAAGCCAAGGCGCATTTAGAGAGATTTCACCAGACATTACAGAACATGATTAGGACTTATTGTTTTGACACGGAGAAAGACTGGGATGAAGGTATAAATTTGTTATCGTTTGCTGTTAGAGTCTGTTCAAGAGTCTTTAGTCTTCAGTCCATTTGAATCAGTCCACCTAAACTGCCAAAGGAAAAGTTCCTAGACAGTGATCTTGACTCATGTAGTCTCTTACAATATGTGTCGGACTTTCGCACCAGGATGAATAAAGCATGTGATTTGGCCATGTCAAATTTAAGGTCAGCACAAAAATGTATGAAAATAACCTATGATAAACATGCCCTTAAACGAGGTTTCAAACCTGGTGAGAGGGTACTGGCTCTACTGCCTATTCCTGGTAATCCACATAAGGCTAAATATTATGGTACTTATGTCATTGAAAAGAAATTAAGTGACCTTAATTATGTAATTCAGACTCCTGACAGGCGTAAACACAAACAGTTATGTCATGTAAATATGTTGAAGTTATACATAGACAGAGATAGCACTAACAGTACTGTAAACCCTGTAAGTGTAGCTGTAAGCAGGAATTTTGCGAAAAATGACGAAAACATAACTTTTCTCCACATGATCATTATTCCGAATTTACTCTCGATCCTCTGCTCGGAGGTGGAAGGAATGCAAATAGCCTGACAATATGTTAAACTACATGTATATAGTCTCGGAGTGTCAGCTTTCATGTTTTTGTCGTTCCGGAGATTTGGGTAGAAAGTTCAATAGGGGGATAATGCCCCCAAGCCTTGTAGGGTTATTTTGTTCAATTTGTGGAGCTAGCACGACCCTCACATCCGATAGCGTTCATATATGAACTTCTCATATATTTTTTTAGGCTAGAACCCTAAAATTGATCATTTCGTATTTCCGTGTCAAGCTCTGCCAGAAATGTAAAAAATGGTGACGTCACAGTAACGTCATATTCACGAGATCAACGTCTTGTCCGATTTGTCGTTCCGATTTTAAAAATGCACAGTGAATTAGTTAACAATATTTGATGCGAAATCAATAGATTTTCACACAAAAGGCGATTTCTTTTACAAAAACTAGAAACACGCAAATTTTCAATCATACACTTATGGCCGCCATTTTGAAATTGCCCGTGATGTATTCCATTCAGGTGGTTCAAACTAAACCCCAAATCTATCTAGTCACAAAGTTTCAGCTCTGAATGTGTGCCGGTGTTTGTTTAGGGACACAAGAGAAAATTTCACAAGCTGGGACGAACTATTCTCCCCTCCTCTCGGAGTAAGTCGTGAAGAGAGAGAGCTGTTTTTATCATACATTCTGGGAGCTTGCATCATTCTATACTTATTCAATCCATTGCCCGACCCATACCCTCATATTTCAGTTTCTAATTTTATATCTCTTACATGTGATATTAACCTATTACTTGGTATGAGATGCAGTGTGCATTGTATGTACACACACATACCGAATCACCTAAAATATATTCCTCCATAGTAATTACTAATAGTTTGATGACATTATTTTGTTTCAGAAGTACAATAATGAATAACCGACAGGGGAATCCCGCAGAACTGAATCTCTATCAGTTTTGATTTTCGTGTCGCCTTAAATGAAGGACATCATTTCCTTCAATTTTGCTATCAAATCATTCTATTCCAAATCATATGATTTACCCTAAAACTTTCGCACGAACCATATTTGTGTCAACACATTTAACTTATTATATTATTAAAACTGAACTTGTAGTGTCCCAGTCTTTACCAGTGCACATAATGATGTAGCATTACACGTGCATGATTGGAAACATTTGTCATTATATTCTTGTATTTGCATACAAATGCGAGAATTTATCCACAAGGATGGTGTCCCATTCCATACTGTAACTGATACCTCTACTCCAACTATTACATTGTTAACAGCTCTGTCAGAAAATGGATTATATAATTCACGTATTATGACACAAAGTTACACCAAGAACGTGCTCCAAATTGCACGGTCAATTGTTTCTAACTATAGATGTACATATACGTAATGAGTTGTACATGCTTACTTTAGAAAAGAAATGTGATCTTTATTTCAAGTTTTATAGTTTTCCTCTCAATTCAACCTCAACATCATTGATACAGAAATCATATTTTTATGTATTATTTCAAATACGTGCATTGCCAATGATGTGCAACCTCAAATGATGTGCCACCGTAAAGGGCTCGATCTTTTTTGCGAAGCTGCATGTTCATTAAAAGCCCTTGGTCGTTCGCACCTGAAGTCTGCATGAGTCTTGTCTTGGGTCAGGTCCTCGAATATTCAGTATCGTTGTTGGTTGAACGATCCATGCGTTCATGTTGAAGCACAAGATCAGTTCGTAGGCGGGCATATGTGACGTAACATCGTTTGGTGGGGCACAAGCCTGAAGTTCAGCTCCCGAGTTCCAACATTAGGCGACAGGTATTCAGGGGGAACACTGTTTGCCGACTTCAGGTGGTAAAAGACAGCAGTTGAAGGCAATAACAGAAAGTACTGCACAGAGTTGAGAGCGGTAATGAGCACTCCTTTGACTCATGAGACACATGTCGAGATCTTTTTGACAACATGACAAAATTAAAAACTCCAATGTTTGCACGATATGTGTCCAGGTCGATCATATTGCACAGCAGCGGTATCACAGTACATTTTTAAATCTGTACATGTAAAAAGTTAAAACCACTGATCTTAAAACATGAGATAAAACTTGCTTTCTGCTATGAGCTGTCCAAGTCTAAGCATGGAATAAGAATAGGCTAATATGACTGGGTATGTCATGCTACTGTACAATAGGCAAATGAACTTAGGTGGTGGAGAGATAACACATAAAACGGCTTGTCTGAATGTAGTCAAGTACCAAGACTCTCAGTCTCTGATCTGTTAATCAGAGTCATGCCGCGGGATCTCACGTGTGTCATTCAGGTAGATAAACACAGTCGGAAGCAGACCAGAAAATTACATTCACTCGCCTCAAATCCTCCACTTTCGTAACATATGGTCCAATCGGTTTAGAATGCCCCCAATATTAGAAGTTACGAACACTTACTTGCACTCGAAATGCGGCAGGGAACAGAATGTATCGAGACGAACGAACGCCTCAAGGTCGCTGACAAGGTCACACAAGGACAAAATGCGATCCGTTAAATTGCAAGACAACGCGTGCACTCCAAAGATTCGGCGAGGAATAGACCATGGGTCCGCTTTTCGGTCACCAATTGCTACGAAACTGTGGAGGCCAACCAAGACTCGTTGCAAGACTCGTACCTTGTCAGCGAACATAAAACGGCTTGTCTGAATGTTGTCAAGTACCAAGACTCTGATCTGTTAATCAGTCATGCCGCGGGATCTCACGTGTGTCATTCAGGTAGATAAACACAGTCGGAAGCAGACCAGAAAATTACATTCACTCGCCTCAAATCCCCCATTTCGTGACATATGGCCCCATCGGTTTAGAATGCCACCAATATTAGAAGTTACGAACACTTACTTGCACTCGAAATGCGGCAGAGAACAGAATGTATCGAGACGAACGAACAAGACTGCCATGTCCTGTTCTTGTCGCCTCAAGGTCGCTGACAAGGTCACACAAGGACAAAATGCGATCCGTTAAATTGCAAGACAACGCGTGCACTCCAAAGATTCTACGTTTCGGCAAGGAATAGACCATGGGTCCGCTTTTCGGTCACCAATTGCTACGAAACTGTGGAGGTCAACCAAGACTCGTTACAAGACTCGTACCTTGTCAGCGAACTTGAGTAGAGAAGAAAATGACATGGCAGTCTTGTTCGTTCGTCTCGATACATTCTGTTCTCTGCCGCATTTCGAGTGCAAGTAAGTGTTTGTAACTTCTAATATTGGTGGCATTCTAAACCGATTGGAGCATATGTTACGATAGTGAGGATTTGGGGCGAGTGAATGTAATTTTCTGGTCTGTTTCCGACGGTGTTTATCTACCTGAATGGCACACGGGAGATCCCGCGGCATGACTGATTAACAGATCAGCCTTGGTATGTGACTAGTCTGAATGGGGTCTTCATCGAAGCCCAGCAAGCTCCGACCGCGCGTACTTGTATACCATTTATTCACTTAATTACGAGTGAATATGAGCAAATTAGATTAAAAATGTGTTCATCAGCAAAACTGATCGTTAATTAGCTAATAGTGATTAAGAATATCGTAAAAAATAAGTTATTATGTCTACCAATGTGTATCATGGACGACGGCTGAATTATGAATGACGGACCAGACGCTTGTTATCCGTCACCTTGGCTGGAGATGCTTGGCGCACTGCTACGGACACAGGTTTTCAGAGCATTTACACGCTATTTTATCTTGGGGGTTTTTATTTGTTTTTTTTTCCGGAGCGGCGTCCGGTGTCGATGAATGTTACTCCATAAGATTTTTTTTTAATTCGGATCTCAATCGTATTCCCCATCATTCATGGTGTACCGGTATGTACTGTACGAGGTCCATCATTCATGGTGTACCGGTATGTACTGTAGATTCAAGATTCAAGATTCAAGATTTTATTGTACGAACACCAGATATGGCAGAGTACAAGAGTAAATAAAATCAGTAGAACAGTAAAATACTGAAATGCAAAACAGAAGCACATGTAATCTATATACATGAACGCGTATATCTGAACGTGAATATAGCTTTGGTAAAGAACAGTCACTAGCTATCATTTCTGTACCATTTCAGGAGTGTTGAACACACTGTATTAATTATTGTTGGACTATCACGGCATGACATTATGAAAATAAATTTATCAGCAGTTGTTAATTTCATGAAAGCCGGATATTCTCTTACCACATACTGAAATAGTACATATCGACTATCTGCAATTTTTTTGCAGGACATTACAAAATGCATTTCATCTTCAACAATATTACATTTATTACATAGCCGTTGTTCGACAGGAGTAATAGGTCTAGTATGCCTTCCGGTCTCAATTGCTAGTATGTGGTCGCTGAGACGTAATTTTGAGAAGAACTGTCGAGCTGGAGATTGTCTACACAATGATAGGTAGGGTTCAAACTCAATATTTGATTTGAACAATCTGCAAGTTCTCAACTTACTCCTGGATCCATTTGATTGCGTATGGTCACGAAGCGATAGATCAAAACATGAATTCACATATGTATCTAATGATGTTTTAAGTGAGGAATAATGCATGTTATCTATGTCGGTTATATTTAATTTATCGCTTAGGAAATGTTTCAGTTTGTACAGCCAGCCAGTGTTCTTATCAGCTAGTAGCAATTGTTCCTGGAAGGCATGGAAAGTCAGTCTGTCGTGATATTGCCCAATGTAGTTAAGGTATTTCACGGACCTCAGAGCGACATCGTAAAAGAGAGGGTTTAGGCCCAGCTCAGCTCGAACACCCCAATTGTGCGTTCCTCTGTTGACCTGAAGCAACCTCTTATGAAATCTGTTTTGAACTTTCTCAAATGGTATGGTGTCAATGTTTTTGTACTGCAGGGCGTCAACCCCCCAGACCTCAGAGGCGTACAATAATACAGGTTTAACTAGTGTTTGGTATAAATGGCATCCTGTTTTTATGGGTACGTGTTTATCAGTTAAATTATTAATCAACGAATACGAAGCACGTGATGCTTTCCGACTCAAATGTTCCATATTTTGCCGAAAGTGTCCCGTTCTGGAAAACACAACTCCTAAATACTGGTATTCGTTTACTTGACTAATGTTAGTAGTACCAATATTCCACTTCTGGTTAGTATTTTGTGGGCCTTTTTTGAAGACAACCACTTTCGTTTTATCCATATTGACGGACATTTTGTTGTCGTCGCAATAGGCTTGAAGTTTGTCAAGGCAACTCTGCAGTCCTGCCTGCGATTCAGACAGTAACAGGAGGTCATCAGCAAAAAGGAGATGCGATATCATTTGACCATTTATGTTAATAGGCATACATCCATCATCAAAAAGTTGCATGATGTCATCGATGAAAATGCTAAAAAGTGTCGGTGACAGACAGCAACCCTGTCGGACACCCACTTCACTTCTAAAATTTGAGGATATGACATCACTAAATTTTAATCGATATGATAAGTCACTGTATAGTGTTGAAATGAGTCGAAATATTTTACCAGTAATCCCTTTCTTTTTTAATTTAGTAAATAAGAGACTTCTGTCAACGGAGTCGAATGCTTTGCGAAAATCGACGAAGCAGGAGTAGAGCGGTTTCTTAGAATGACTATATTTATCGATAGCTGTTCGCAAGGTGAATATATGGTCTGTCGAGCGATAACCGGGTCTAAACCCAGTTTGATTTGGACTTATTTGACCAGTATCTTCTATATGTTCAGAAATACGTTTGTTCAATATCTTGGTGAAAAGTTTACCTAATGCGTTGCCAATAGCAATGCCTCTGTAATTTTCAGGGTTGGATCGATCTCCTTTTTTGTGTAATGGAATAATCGTAGAAGTACGCCACTGGGTAGGAAAGTAACCAGTGTCCAAAATGATATTAAAAAGACGCACAGTGTGATCAATGGCACTAGGTAGTACACTTTTCAGCAGCTCATTACTTACTTCATCCTCACCGGGGCATTTATTATTACCTAGTTCAGCAAGAGAATTTTGAATTTCGATGGCTGTAATTGGCGTGTTTAGATTGTTATCATATTCCGCGGATGGATTATCTGGGAGATTAGCGTTCATCGTGTTCTCTTGTGGTTTGCCTAGAAGCTGGGTAAAATGGCTAGCGATTGCTTGATTGTCAATCGGTATCCTGTCTATTTGTTTTTGCGTTCCGCCGAGTTCTTTTAAGAGTTTCCAGTAGTAAGATGCATCACGTTCTTTAGCATCTTGTAGTTTATCTATTAGGCTACTATAGTACTGTGACTTGGTTCTACGCACTAAGTTTTTGTATTCTTTTTTAGTTTTAAGATATGACATTCTATGATCGTCAGTCTGTTTATCATTATACAGTTTGTAAACACCTTTCATTTTATATTTAGCCGACTTACAGCTGCCGTTATACCATTTGTTCTTTTTAGTGGCTTTGTTAATTTTGACCTGTGTTGTTGCCTTGGCATTAAGCAATTGAATTATATCAGTAAAATCGTGTAAGCACTGATTAGCCCCAGCATCTGTAAGAGCATACGGTAGCATGATCAAGTTGTTAAGTAGATGTTTTATCTCCTCGCTTCGAAGTTCATGTTGAATTTTATCTGGACTGTTTTTGTTCCATTTACGCTTGAGCTTGAGGTCCATCATTCATGGTGTACCGGTATGTACTGTACGAGGTCCATCATTCATGGTGTACCGGTATGTACTGTACGAGGTCCATCATTCATGGTGTACCGGTATGTACTGTACGAGGTCCATCATTCATGGTGTACCGGTATGTACTGTACGAGGTCCATCATTCATGGTGTACCGGTATGTACTGTACGAGGTCCATCATTCATGGTGTACCGGTATGTACTGTACGAGGTCCATCATTCATGGTGTACCGGTATGTACTGTACGAGGTCCATCATTCATGGTGTACCGGTATGTACTGTACGAGGTCCATCATTCATGGTGTACCGGTATGTACTGTACGAGGTCCATCATTCATGGTGTACCGGTATGTACTGTACGAGGTCCATCATTCATGGCGTACCGGTATGTACTGTACGAGGTCCATCATTCATGGTGTACCGGTATGTACTGTACGAGGTCCATCATTCATGGTGTACCGGTATGTACTGTACGAGGTCCATCATTCATGGCGTACCGGTATGTACTGTACGAGGTCCATCATTCATGGCGTACCGGTATGTACTGTACGAGGTCCATCATTCATGGTGTACCGGTATGTACTGTACGAGGTCCATCATTCATGGTGTACCGGTATGTACTGTACGAGGTCCATCATTCATGGCGTACCGGTATGTACTGTACGAGGTCCATCATTCATGGCGTACCGGTATGTACTGTACGAGGTCCATCATTCATGGTGTACCGGTATGTACTGTACGAGGTCCATCATTCATGGTGTACCGGTATGTACTGTACGAGGTCCATCATTCATGGCGTACCGGTATGTACTGTACGAGGTCCATCATTCATGGCGTACCGGTATGTACTGTACGAGGTCCATCATTCATGGCGTACCGGTATGTACTGTACGAGGTCCATCATTCATGGCGTACCGGTATGTACTGTACGTGGTCCATCATTCATGGCGTACCGGTATGTACTGTACGAGGTCCATCATTCATGGCGTACCGGTATGTACTGTACGAGGTCCATCATTCATGGTGTACCGGTATGTACTGTACGAGGTCCATCATTCATGGTGTACCGGTATGTACTGTACGAGGTCCATCATTCATGGTGTACCGGTATGTACTGTACGAGGTCCATCATTCATGGTGTACCGGTATGTACTGTACGAGGTCCATCATTCATGGTGTACTGGTATGTACTGCACGAGGTCCATCATTCATGGTGTACCGGTATGTACTGTACGAGGTCCATCATTCATGGTGTACCGGTATGTACTGTACGAGGTCCATCATTCATGGTGTACCGGTATGTACTGTACGAGGTCCATCATTCATGGTGTACCGGTATGTACTGTACGAGGTCCATCATTCATGGTGTACCGGTATGTACTGTACGAGGTCCATCATTCATGGTGTACCGGTATGTACTGTACGAGGTCCATCATTCATGGTGTACCGGTATGTACTGTACGAGGTCCATCATTCATGGTGTACCGGTATGTACTGTACGAGGTCCATCATTCATGGTGTACCGGTATGTACTGTACGAGGTCCATCATTCATGGTGTACCGGTATGTACTGTACGAGGTCCATCATTCATGGTGTACCGGTATGTACTGTACGAGGTCCATCATTCATGGTGTACCGGTATGTACTGTACGAGGTCCATCATTCATGGTGTACCGGTATGTACTGTACGAGGTCCATCATTCATGGTGTACCGGTATGTACTGTACGAGGTCCATCATTCATGGTGTACCGGTATGTACTGTACGAGGTCCATCATTCATGGTGTACCGGTATGTACTGTACGAGGTCCATCATTCATGGTGTACCGGTATGTACTGTACGAGGTCCATCATTCATGGTGTACCGGTATGTACTGTACGAGGTCCATCATTCATGGTGTACCGGTATGTACTGTACGAGGTCCATCATTCATGGTGTACCGGTATGTACTGTACGAGGTCCATCATTCATGGTGTACCGGTATGTACTGTACGAGGTCCATCATTCATGGTGTACCGGTATGTACTGTACGAGGTCCATCATTCATGGTGTACCGGTATGTACTGTACGAGGTCCATCATTCATGGTGTACCGGTATGTACTGTACGAGGTCCATCATTCATGGTGTACCGGTATGTACTGTACGAGGTCCATCATTCATGGTGTACCGGTATGTACTGTACGAGGTCCATCATTCATGGTGTACCGGTATGTACTGTACGAGGTCCATCATTCATGGTGTACCGGTATGTACTGTACGAGGTCCATCATTCATGGTGTACCGGTATGTACTGTACGAGGTCCATCATTCATGGTGTACCGGTATGTACTGTACGAGGTCCATCATTCATGGTGTACCGGTATGTACTGTACGAGGTCCATCATTCATGGTGTACCGGTATGTACTGCGCAAGGTCGGGTTTCACGGCTCCGGCTACTCTGATTGTGAATAAAAAAACCCAGAAGAACGAGTTTGTTGAAATGATAAATAATTTGTGTTCATTTGAGTGCATCGAATTAGAACATAAGGTAGACTGATACCGTTCCTGATCGGCCGGTTCTTCCTGGTATAGAGATGCTGAACCCCTCGTTCTAAATGACGTCTTCCTGATTCCGAAATCCAAGGTTTCACATATTTAGTTAGGCCAGTTTTGCTTCCTGTATCGAGTTCAACTTTTAGTTTGTCGGAGATGATCATGGTTGGTACATCAACCAGGGGATGGGAAATGGTAGTCGAGAGTGATGCTGTTACTGATCGGTCATGGTGTACCGGTATGATTGTCATAGTCATATCACTGTAGTTCAGGAAGGAACATATCCCTGGCTTACTACACCTGGCATGCCTTGAATTGGTAATTGTTGAGACGAAAGTGTCCAGTGGCTCGTTGTAGCTGGAGTTATGTCCACTGGTTTCTCCAACTGGGACACATGTTGGACTTCCGTAATTGTACTCCTGCGAGTTGGTACCTCGTTCTGTGGGAGTGCATGTGTGAGCTCATTTTTCTGGGGTTCGGCACTGTAGGTAAAAGCACGATTTTGGTCCTCCATGTATTGCATGGAAGGCAGCTGGTATGGTCGAAGGCCTAAGATTGGGTTACATATTGCTCTCAGATTTCGTACAAGCTGGCAGAGACCTTCTGGATTCAGGTGGATACTATCCGCCTTCATGTGGGATCTGACTTTAATATGGGAATTGTCACTGAAGTAAACCTTCTCAGACTTGCATAGTATGCTCAGACTATGATTGAAGTCGGCTACCCTTGATACAAAGTCCTTGAATAGGGAGAGGGTCAAGACCATTATATCATTTTCTGGAAAATTTCCTTTAGTTACTTCAGGAGAGTTATCGCAGTGTTTGGTCATACAAACACTTTCCCAACAGTCAACAGTCAACATATTTTTTAACTTTCTTCGCACTTTGGTGATTTTATGCAGTTTTATCGTAGTTTTAGATTAGTACCGCTAGGATTCATAATGTAGTTTATCAAGTATCGTATTTTATTATCCAGTCGTGCCTTTTAAAGTATTTTTTACTTCCGCTTATCATACAAGTTTCAGCGAGCTAGCTTTTTCTTTTTCTCTGTTCACGTATCGCACTGGTCGCCATCTTGGTTAATTTTTGCTCAACTTATGTGAAGCCTTCAACGATCCAGCCTTTGACCTCATCGATTCCAAGAAGACAACCCATTACTAAACCTGTGGATTATCGATCAGAATTTCATCAAAATTCCACACCCAGAAGCGGTAAATACGAGTTCACGTCAGGACGTGCAATGTGCAACGACATCAACAGATCAACAGATTCGTGGTTCAGATATAACATGGTAACATGCACACCAAGAACAAGGTAGGATCTACCCATACTTTATTTATCCTGTACCCTATCTCTTCCTCGAAATGTCTTCGCTCAAGACCTCGGAAATCCCAGAGCTGCTTCATTACAACCATCTCAGGACATCAGGTACTCAAGACTCCCTCCTCCACCACTAAACCCAATACAACAATGAACAGACAAAAATCCTATGTCTTAAACATCTCGAAAGCCTTGGAAAAGCAGTTGCCAGCAACCCCACCCAGGAAGATGTCACCTCACTCATGCCACCCTCTACACGTACCAGCCTAGAGCATAATACTGAGCTGCCCAGTTCTGCGGTCTCTTTTTTAGAGATCCGCCTCCAACAAAGCCAAATAACAATCAACAAAGAATCTGTAGGACCAACTGTGAACACCTCAAATATTAAGCTATTAACCCTGATCTGTAAGAGTATCTTACCTAACGCCGACTGTGTACACAACCTACTGCGACAAACTGATATTGCCTGCATAAAGGAGCACTGGGTTTTAAACTTCCAGCTGCATCTTATAAAGACCTTCAATGCAGCCTTTCGATGTAAAAGGAAAGCAGCCGATGACCTCAATCCAATCAGCCCAACGCAGAGACCATGAGGATTTGGCGGTGTGTGTATTTTATGGAATAGTAGTATTGACCATCTTGTAAGCCCACTGTCCGATGGTGGAACCCAGATCCAGATGATCGAGGTTCGCACCATACCCAAACCATTACTCTTTATCTGTGTATACCTGCCAACCAGAAGCTCTGCCACTTACACTGCAGATTATCAAGATAACCTGGACCAGCTCCACGAGATTCTTGACAACTATGAAGATAGCCATCACGTGTGTATAATTGGAGACTTTAATGCTGATATTACCTCAACTGCTCCAAACAGCACTGAGGGCCCAACATTCATGCACGATAACGGCAGGGATTCATCAACGATTGATTATATCCTGTTTCCCCCGGGCCGATGCTCACAGGTCTGTACGGGACACCACATCGCCTGAACAAGATATTTAGTAATACTTCTGACCATTATCTGGTTAAGCTTTCAGTAAAGCTATCAGTACCACAATACTGTACCCCTGTGATGCCATTAGATGTCACCAACAACCCCAGGCTCCGGTGGAACAAACTTGATCAAGCTCAGTATCGAGAACTACTAGCCATATCCGATTTGATGCATATTACGGTGCGCCCAGCATATTTGACCTACATCTCCTGTACAACAAAATTTGCATGGCACTAATGGAGGCGATTCCATCACCAATGCGCTCCCCAATGAAGGCACCAAGACGACTCAGTTTGGAATGATTCAATATACCATGCAGTACAACAAAAGAAAGCTGCCTTTTAGAACTGGAAGAATTTAGGATCTCATTCTAACTCTGATCACCCTGCAAATTTTGAACCACGACAGAGCAAGAAACGACTGCGACAGGAACAGAGTGGCGGTCGATATCATACGGGACTCCAACATGGAGAAAATAATAGAGGCCAGAGAAAATGACCAGGCAACTTTCTTCAAATTAGTGAAGATCCAACGAGCAACCAAATCGGTCCCCATCAGTAGCCTCTTTGTGGAGGATACCTGTTACCCAGAGGGCGACATCCTTAAAGGCTGGCATGAACACTACCAAGCTTTCAACCCCATCTCTGAACCCAAAATTCAACTCTATCTACAACTTCGAGCCTTGGATCAAAAATTGGTCAAACCAACTGTTTGCTCACCAACTTGTGCAGACGATGTCGCCTTGATGGCTGATAATGATCTTGACCTCCAAACTCTCCTTTTCTTAATCGAGGACTACAGCTCCAATGAAATATATAAAATCCAATCCATAACACGCAGCTTCGCAAAAAGATCGAGCCCTTCAGGGTGTCACATCATTTGAGGTTGCAGATCATTGGCAATGCACATCATTTAATATAACAATACATTTACTAAGAAATATTTCTATATTAGTGATGTTGAGGTTGGATTGAAGGAGGAACTATATTATATAACTTCCAATAAAGAATACATTTTTTTCGAAAGTAAGCTTACACATCCCATTGCATAGATCTGATGAATACATGTATAGTTAGGAACAATAGGTGTGCAATTTGGAGCACGTTCATGGTGTAACTTTGTGTGATGATATGTGAACAAACAAAGCTAATAACAATGCAATAGGAGTAAATCTATCATTTCCAGTATGCAATATGAGACACCAGCACTGTGGTAAACCCTCACATCTGTATGCAAATAAAAGAATACAATGACAACTGTGTCCAATCATACTGTAATGCTCCATAATAATGTGCACTGGTAAAGACTGAGACATCACAAACTGATTCAAACTCAGTTTTAATTAATATAGTAAGTTAAATGTGTGGACACAGATATGGTTGTGCAACAGCTTTAGGGTCAACCAGAATTTGATAGCAAGATTTAAGGAAATGGCGTCCTTCATTTAAGGCGACACGAAATTAAAAACTAACAGAATTCGGTACTGCAGGATTCCCCCGCCGGTTATTTTGATATTGTACTTCTGAAATAAAATAATGTCGCCAAACTATTAGTATAAAGGAATATCCTGTAGGTGATTTGGTATGTATGCCTGTATATACAATGTACATCGCATCTTATGCCTAATAACAGGTTAGTATCACATATAAGAGATATAAAATTAGAAATTGAAATATGAGGGTATGGAGTTGGGCAATGCATTGAAGTTAGGAGACCTAGGTGAGGCCGAGAAGCTGTGGACAGGAATTTTCTGAGTCCACAACTTTAACATTTACTTGGTCCTGGGGTCCCAGGGGCGAGGACATGCTCCCCGAGGGTAGTGGGTGGGTTCAATATGTGTAGCCCGATGTAAGCATTTGGAACAGATGAGAGTTCGGGGGGTCGGGCTGGCCTTAGTTTAAGAGACATAGAAAATTCCTGTCCACAGCTTCTCGGCCTCACCGAAGTCCAAAACTTTAACATTTATTTGGTCCTGGGATCCCAGGGGTGGGCACATGCTTCCAGAGGATGGTGGATTGGATTCAAATGCTGTAGCCCGATGTAAGCATCAGAAATATGAGGGTTCGGCAGTCGGGCAGGCCTTAGGATCAAACTTTAACATTTACTTGGTCCTGAGGAAAAATTTTCTAAGTTCAAAACTTCAACATTTACTTGGTCCTGCAGATAGACAGACAGATGGACATCATTGTTTCACCTATATCGAGCTTTCCGCAGATAAAGCTACGGGCTCGATAAAAAGTGCTATCCTGTCAAACGCAAGAAGCAATTCACCGTTAGAGATGGGGAATCAGGATCTCCCTACACCAGAAACTTCAAAGCATCTTGGTATTATTCGGGACAAAACACTGATCTCCGTTAAGATCAATGTGGAAGAGAATATCTTCAAAGCAAGGCGAGTCCTATACTCACTGATGGTTCGGGGTCTTCACGGCCGTAACGGCTTTAATCCCACAACATCCTGCCACCGGCTTGACATTTATTTAATTCCCGGTAATGCTACATGGCTTGGACGTGACCCCGCCAAACATCAAGGAAACTGATTCTCTGGAACGTTTTTAAAAAAAAGACATTAAGGGAAATCCTCTCCCGTCCCACTAGGGTTGCAGATCCAATGCCATATGTCCTTGCAGGGATCCTACCATTGATTGCAAAGCTTCACCTGCGGGTTCCCTCCTTCCTGTGGAATATCTGCGCTGATGAAAAGATCATTGAGCATGACATTGCCGTTCGACAAGTAGCAACAAAGGGCCTATCCTGCACTACTTTGCCAATGTAAGACAGATTCTTGCTAAATATGCTCTGCCTTCGATCAAGATAGGTTAGCCAACTATTTTGAAACATGTACTAATTTGACAATGGGAATATATGAAGTGACAATTGTAGCATATGCGGATGTATTTTGTTTTGGGGTAAAGCGTTTTATCGTTTCACCCAAAGTGCGTTTCAGACCGTGGTGTATTTTTATATGAAGCATGGGGTTATATATAGAGAGCCCATATTTCGACACTTCACCGTAATACCAACTCTTGTTTTCAGGGCCTGTGGTTGAATTAAGCTTTATTTTATACGGCAGGCATTCTATAGTTCAAGCAAATATACTATATGGATGAGACAGTACATGTAAATTGCCCAGTATCTCTATGAACCTTGATTAAAAGGACAAGACAGAGCTGTGCTGTTGATATCTGTGAATTGATGCATACATTTATTTTATCATGATTAGAAAAACGCTGGATATTCTTCCATTGAACATATACATATGCACAAGGTAATTTCATGACCTTCCTAAATTGGAGAATGAGGAGACTTTAATAACAAACAAACTAATCCCGGACACGTACTGTAAAGTTTGATTCAATGGTGAGAGAAATTGTGGAATGCCATTACATACCACCTAATTCATGCAGCAGATATATGTACATGCTATAATATTTCATTTTCACTCCATATTTTATACATGGGCAATGTTTGCTTAAAGCTAATATTGTACAGGTCTGTCCAGCACATAAGTTACTGAATCTAATTCATTCTTCAATATGAAACATTTAAAAACAATGTTGGTGTTTGTTATCAAATCAAACCTGCTATCACTAGTGCCAATATTCCTCCATTTTGGAGATCTCCTGCAAAGAAATTATCTCCCCTGATCGTCTCGTCGATCGTCCGCTAGGTGGCGTGCTCTCCGCGCATGCCCTTCCTCTTTTTCCCATGCTGTGCAAGACCTGTTTTGTGTCAAGGCCGTGCAAAGAGGGGAGGATGGGTTGGGCAAATCAACGTTGATAGCAGGTTTGATTTGATAACAAACACCAACATTGTTTTTAAATGTTTCATGTTTGTGTCTCAAATCTCAACCTGCTATCACTAGTGCCAGACTCCCAACAGAGGAGGTTGGGTAGCCGGTCTTGTGACTTGCTTTTGGGTTGAGCGGAGCACGTCTTGTTCTGATTTTTAAAATCTAGTATGCTTAGTAATATCCAGATAATTCCCGTGTCGTATAGAGGCGTAGGGAGTTCAAGGAATTACAAGTAATACGGCGAGAGGTGGACTCTGTTCCTACCCTTTGCTCGTATACTTGGCTAGATAATCAGGTGCCATCGTGATGCCTTGAAGTCCCTTCGTCTCCGACATGGTCTGTCTTTCATGCTTACCGAATTGTCGGGATCTTGCTTGCTTGAGCGGCGCCCCCCCCCCTCTTTTCCTGATGGAACTAGTGGACTATACGTTGGGCTGCTGCTATCGGCCCTAACGTAGTCACCCTGTCTGTTTGTACAGACATGTCCCTAAGATAAAAGTCTGCGAAGGTAGAGTTTACAGTCCAGGCACAGGCTT
>JAVTVY010044868.1:0-22086 GCA_036873755.1 Hanleya hanleyi
ATTCCAATTGGTAGCTAGCAATCCAGAGAAAGGTCTACAATTTCGTGCTTTTGAGAATGTAATATATATCACATCTCACATTGAATGATAAAACTAAAATGAGCTTAACTCTTGGTAACTAGTTGATGTAGAAGCAAGAGCCAACAGGTCACATAAACCCATACTGAAATGGACAATAGTGAAACGCAAGAAAATAGTAGTTTTCTTGCAAATGGATTCCTTTCAGACGAGAGGGTTTTTCATGAAGGAAGAAGAAAGTGATGAAGTAAACATTTGTTGTTGAGTTAATAAACAGGTATGAAGTTCAAAAAGGACCCCTCTCTGGATAGAAAAAGTTCACAGATATAGACCAGACACGTACGAACAATTCAGTGATTTCCTGTTTTTTAGGCCAGTGAACTTTGACATCTGACCTTTGACGTCGACCTTTATGTTGGTGTTCGACACATCGTCTTCCCTTGGGGTATCCACTCACCAAAAATTGGAAGTGTATGAAAAAGGGGGAAAATCTTGGTCGGTGTGCATTGTTTAGCTATACACCCTGTTATATGGACTGACACATGGTCCATTTGATAACATTCAAAGCATAGTGAATAGCCTTGGTTTTGAAGGTCATTCGTGAAAGAATGATATAGATAGTTTTAATCTTTTTCTTTTATTCTAATGGTTTTGAAGATAATCACAATTTCTATCAGAATTTATCAAAGTGGATGAATGTTGGTGGACATGGCAGGAGAGGAGACAAGCCTGTTTAACGGTTGGAAATGCACAACGATAAACTGAGAATGGAGAGCGGTGATTGGATAAATATTAGGGTCGGTATTTATTGTTTAATGGCAGTATCTTCTTTCATGCACACGAACTCATGAATTTGCTGCCAAAAGTGGACAACAAGAACAGTAGTGTGCCAACAGTGTGTGAACAGCCGACCTGCCGATGGGAGATATAGGCTGTTTCTCGTGGGCAGAATGTCGACATAGTCATATAGGAAGGCATACATGTATCGTATGGTTGGTATGTGGTGGACAATCATGCATCATGCAGTCATTACGGTAGACCTAATCACTCAGTTTAATTTCCCGAGCGGAAATCTACGAAGGGGACCGATTCGACATCTCAAACCGGAGATCCCCGAGAAGTTGCGAATGGATGCCGCGTCTATGCTGGTACAGTCACAGATGTTGAAGTGTAATTTTATTCACATTTATTGATTCTATATAGCCGTATGGAAAGTATATGGGTTTGGTTTTGGGAAAAATCAATTATTTTCAGAATGACGGTTTTTGCAATGTGAAATATGACAAGAAAATATCGGTCCTGCAGAACTTTCCGTTTGTGTTCCCCTTTAATTAGTTTGACGTGGGCTGTACGTTCATGAGCGAGTGAGTAGGGTTTAAATTCGTTTTCAACATTCTTTCAGTCATATGACGAGGGTGCGTACATGTGCCAGAACAGGAGAGTGCCCTGGACACCGATTAGCCGAGGTAGTACAGCACGCGGTCACCAACCCAATTGTTAAGTACGGTGATCTGGGGAGAGCCGGTGCGTCCAAGGCTATAAGCCGTACCCCAACACACAGTAGCAAAAGGAAATTAAGTAGAAGCCTGTATGATAGATTAGAGTAGGTTTACGTCACTCACACTCGTGAGACTACTCAGCCGGTTGAAGAAATGTCAAGTCAGCAGTGAGATTCACTGAAAGATGAGTTGATAAATCACTGAAGTTGAGTAAAGTTTCTTGTCATTGAATTGAAGTAAAATGCATTAAATTTGAGTGGAAATGGGTGAATTGCATTGATTTTTGGCACGCAAGTGAAAAAGTCCACATAAAGGAATAGATTTAAGACAAATATGACGCATTTTCAAGTTGTGCATTTTTTTTTACAGAAATCCAGACTGACATTGATGCAGCTGATGCAACTAATTTACTGTTTCTGTTTGGATTTCCAAATTTATCAAGCCAAGAGATTGGTGAAGGTATCGCGCAATACGATCATACAGTGGTACAACTTGTGTGTAGATATTTGCACGGAACGATTACAGAGAACGCCTTTCAGATTAGGTGGGGAAGTGGAGGTAGAGGCTATAGAGGAAAGTAGCAGAAATATTGTGGAGATAGATGAAAGTTTATTTGGGGAAAAAAGGAAATATGGCAGAGGAAAAGTGAACAAACAAATTTGGGTGTTTGGCATGGTTGAACGGAATACAAATAAATGTGTACTGAGAATTGTAGAGAGAAGAAATAGACACTCTCCATCCTATAATATGTGAGCATGTCGAGGCAGGGTCAACTTTTTACCACGATGACGCAGCAGTTTACAGAAAACTAGAGAGGTTGGGATTCAAGCACGGTGCAGTGAATCATTAGAAATGTTTTAAATCTGAAGAAGGCGTATGCACTAATACCGTAGAAGGATTGTGGGGCATCGCCAAACAGAAGATACATGCTATGCATGGTGTTTGCCTCAAAAGAACATACAGTTATTTGGACATGTTTGCGTACAGGCATTATTTTGGAGGGGAACGGGATATATACGAGGTATTTCTGTCTGACATTGCGACGTTCTATCCTATGGATTCAAGAGAATCAGAAGCCCCGTGTGTGTGACATGAAAACAGCTATAGAAGATTGATTGCTTGTTATTTTGAATAAAGTTTTGAAATAATGGTTACAGAGTACACGAGTCTTTGCTGCAGCAGAACAGAGAATACAAACCTGAATATATTGAGAATAACCGATTACTACTGTTAATTTGTATGGAAGTGTCACAATGAAATTTGAAGGTGAGGTGTGGAGCAATAAAGGAACAGGAGGTTGTGATTGGCTGAAAAAGGCGGAGTACATATCCTAAAATCTGTAAATGGCTGCATGGAGGGTCAGAGCTTTTGTGATTGATATACTGTCCAAGTACCGCAATAGAACAAGTACTGTGTGTTTAAAATGACATTGCTACTGACATTTTCTATGTTAGTGTACGTTTGAGTATGTGTGTGTGTATTTGTGTGGTAGAAGTACTACACTGTGAGAAATATTCAGGGAATAATACCGAATAGATCAGCTGCAGATGCACAACTCAATTTCAGGGATTTTACCTGAAATCCAGGGATAATTTCCTGAAATTCAGGTATATCATCCATGAATTGAAGCTAAATTACCTGAATTTTAGGGTTTTTACGTACCTGAATTGGGTTGGGAACTTACTAATGAGGGTGATAATTTCAGGGAAAATCTTTTCATTCAGGAATGTTTTTTTCTGAAAATCAGGAAATTATCCCTGGATTTCAGGTAAAATTCTTGGAATTGAGTTGTGGATGTGCAGCCTGATGTATTCATGATTAGTTCCCTGAATATTTCTGAGAGTATATGCTATTGTCGCTCAAGGTACACGTGTGAAGGAATGAATGGATAGGTGCTTCTGATTACGCGAAAAAGGTGGAGAAAGATATTCTTTCGGAGAAGATATAAATGAAATTAAATGGTTGAGAGGATGTACTACGATTGTTTATTTTCCACAGTGGTCACAATTTCGTACAAAAGCAGATAAAAGTATTGACAATGTACATCACAGTGAATTGTAAGTTTCGCAAAAATATAAAAGGAATGACGTTGCACTTGTACGTATAAATGTAATATATTTATTACATACGTAATAATAACTGTATGGTGGGAATTCAGTGGTGGTGCTAGGACAACCTGAGAATAACTGCGAAAGAATGGGAGAAGATAATGTTATACTTGAACGGTCGGGTGTGGGTGCATAAATATGGTACGATTGTTTGCCATAGAAAAATAAAGAAATGAAGCACGGGAAATAGGCTTATTTTCTTGATATATGTTAATATATACCAGTTACATGGAGTGTATGTCATTTAAAAAAATCATTGTATGAGGGAGGGCATAATTCCCAAGTGTTTGAATAAGACGATAAAGGCCAGTCCGTGTATCAGTTAAAGGGAGACAATGCATCTGTTTTAGCGGACTAGAGCATCTGGAATGGAGAGGTTTGCGACGAGAGCTTGGAGTATTGAAGTAGATATGATGTATGAAACTGAAATATGTGGCGTTGTTGTTGTGACGTAAAGAATGGCTTTAGTGCACTGAAATTAAGCTTTTTAGGACTGGTACCTATACTTATTTGTTATGATATCCCTGTTTCCCATGTGCCCGGGTGCAGTAGGAAATATCAGTAAGTGTGTAGGAATGATATATTAATTAAAGGATCACGCCTCCATACAAAGTAATTAAATGAATAAATAAGAAAAAAGATATATATTATACAGAGATATAGAAAAAAAAACGAAAGACAGAAAATAAATACTGATAAGAAGAATTGGTGGCTGAAATTGAGAAGCGTATATGGTATGTCAGATGAATTGCCTGTCGGTAAATGTTGAAAAATAGTGAAAAATTGGCATGAATTATGCCAAAAAAAAAAGGTATGTATTCCCGGCGGCCGATTTTCAGATATTATCAGAGTTGAGACACATAATAAAGTATCATGAATTTCCGAGGAAGAGAAATAAATGTATTAAGGAAACCACAGTCGAACGATGTTGTCTATATTGCACAGGAATTCCTTGTGTGTATCCGGCTGACTGGAGATGGAACAGCAGATATGTTGTTCTCGGCTGTCGTTTAGGGAGAGTTGTCCGAGGGAGTCATTTGGTCTTAGGTTGTATAACACCTGAATAAAATAGAATAGAACAGAATGAAATAGATTAGATTAGGATATTTACTTTGAATATTATCATAATATATTCAAAATTAGCCGGAGGAAGTTGTCATTAATTGAGGTAAAAATACCATTGTTCCAATTATGGCGCCTGTGGTGATATTCACCAAGCACCGAAGTTTGGTTGTCTATCACATTAAGGATATGTTATGGTGGTAAATGAAAGTAATTAACTTTGGAATAATGTTTTTCTTGCATTCATGGAATGCAAGAAAAAACATTATTCGATCCATACTTGTGTAATACGAGGAACAAGAGCCCAAGGGGCTTCAATATACGCCCGTATATGTGGAATTACATTGGTCCAAATTTCAAGGTTGTTTAATAGCCTTGATTCCAATTGGTAGCTAGCAATCCAGAGAAAGGTCTACAATTTCGTGCTTTTGAGAATGTAATACATATCACATCTCACATTGAATGATAAAACTAAAATGAGCTTAACTCTTGCTAACTAGTTGATGTAGAAGCAAGAGCCAACAGGTCACATAAACCCATACTGAAATGGACAATAGTGAAACGCAAGAAAATAGTAGTTTTCTTGCAAATGGATTCCTTTCAGACGAGAGGGTTTTTCATGAAAGAAGAAGAAAGTGATGAAGTAAACATTTGTTATTGAGTTAATGAACAGGTATGAAGTTCATAAAGGACCCCTCTCTGGATAGAAAACGTTCACAGATATAGACCAGACACGTACGAACAATTCAGTGATTTCCTGTTTTTTAGGCCAGTGAACTTTGACATCTGACCTTTGACGTCGACCTTTATGTTGGTGTTCGACACATCGTCTTCCCTTGGGGTATCCACTCACCAAAAATTGGAAGTGTATAAAAAAGGGGGAAAATCTAGGTCGGTGTGCATTTTTTAGCTATACACACTGTTATATGGACTGACACATGGTCCATTTGATAACATTCAAAGCATAGTGAATAGCCTTGGTTTTGAAGGTCATTCGTGAAAGAATGATATAGATAGTTTTAATCTTTTTCTTTTATTCTAATGGTTTTGAAGATAATCACAATTTCTATCAGAATTTATCAAAGTGGATGAATGTTGGTGGACATGGCAGGAGAGGAGACAAGCCTGTTTAACGGTTGGAAATGCACAACGATAAACTGAGAATGGAGAGCGGTGATTGGATAAATATTAGGGTCGATATTTTTTGTTTGATGGCAGTATCTTCTTTCATGCACACGAACTCATGAATTTGCTGCCAAAAGTGGACAACAAGAACAGTAGTGTGCCAACAGTGTGTGAACAGCCGACCTGCCGATGGGAGATATAGGCTGTTTCTCGTGGGCAGAATGTCGACATAGTCATATAGGAAGGCATACATGTATCGTATGGTTGGTATGTGGTGGACAATCATGCATCATGCAGTCATTACGGTAGACCTAATCACTCAGTTTAATACACTCGCCAAACAGTGTTTGTAAACAAACGATACTTCCGGGGCGGCAAGGTTGACTTGGGGCAAGATGGCCACTAGGTAATGGCCATGAACGAACCACGGGTGAAATATCAAAACAACCCGAATAAATATCGCCACAACAAGTGGGTCGTGACTTCGCGCGCTAAACCCGTTCCCGTCCAGTGCAAAACTACAAACTAACCGTAGTGGAAACCCGGACCAGCGATATCCACGTGGGCGGAGACCGGGGTTGGTTGAAACAGTTGTCAGACGGTGTACTCTAAAATATAACCATTTTCCCCATCTGATGTTATTGTTTTCCAGCATACTGGTACAGTAGGACGGACTAATAGGAACACGCCTCGCGTAATTGACTGGCATGTTGAAAACCATGCCATAATACCAGTAGTCTACCCGGTTTTTTATTTTATTTTTTTAATTGCATATAAATAATATAATTGTACAGTAGATCATATAAATATTTTACTAACTTCCTCATTCGCACATTCACATTGATCCTTGTATCATTCTTGGATATTGCAAGACACTAAAAGCATAATGTGATCATCAACACGCTGATTTAGCCAGATTTCAATATAGTATGAAATAGAGCCCATTTTTTGTTGAATTTATCCATCCTTAATTGTTTTTGCGCTATGTATTCTTCATTGGAGAACTGGTCTATAAATATATTTAGGAGCGATTTGAAATTGAGTTCCTGTTTTGAGAATTTATTTGTGTAAATATATCTTTTTGCCAAAAGCATCAACGTGTTGATAGCACATTCTTCTTTTCCCCAACCTAATATGATTTTTTCTTTGTTGATTTCCCCGTGTAGACCCAATAGCTTTAGCCATTCTTCTAAATCTCCCCAGAGTTTTTTTTACTTTAGAACACGAAATAAATATGTGCTCAATAGTTTCTCTTGCACGTAAACAATAGTCACAATTATCGTTGTCTTTGATAGAAATTGTATGTAAAAAATAATTTGTCACCAGTATCCGTTGTAATATTATAAACTGTGTATCTCTTAGTTTCGTATAGACTGTACACTCAAAGGGGGTTTTGTGTACAACTTCCCAGTTGATCTGGGACTCGAGAGTTAAATTACCTTCCCATTTGTCTTCAGCACTTGCTTTCAAGTTATGTTAATAATTAAGAATATCATAGAACTTTCTACATCCCTTCCTCTGCGCTGTCAAAAGTTGAAGGTGAGAGCTAAACACCGGACTTGATTTTTGTAGGCCTATACCTGAGAAATCTGTCCTTATTTTATGTTTCCATTCATTAGGTACACTCCTTAATACTTTTGTATAATCCAGAAATGTTCCTTTTATATCATATTGTGATTTCATATCAGCGAAGTTTAAAAAGTTTCCATTTGTATCTATCACATCTCTTAGATATCGAACTTGTTTGTCATACCAGTTCTTCACAAAATAAGATGAGTGTTTAAAATTTAGGTTGAACCATAAAGGTTCACTGAATAAATCATTTGACGATGTGACCTTTAATTTTCGTTGTAACTCGTGCCATGACAAAAAGGCATCTTTCCAAAAGGGGTTCTTTATGCTGTTCAATTTACTTTTTAACCAGTTTGCACCCAGAGTACACACATACAGTTGTATATTGCTATCTAGAAGATTTTGCCATTACCGGTTTTCAAAGATTAATCTCCGGATCCACGATACTTTTAGGGATCGAATAAATGACACAAGATTAGCCATTCGTAGACCGCCGTATTTGTAGTCTTGAGTAATTTGTATCCTCTTGATTTTATCAGGCTTTCCATCCCATATAAATTTGTATAGTATAGAGTTTAATTTTGTATAATATCATCCGGTGGGTTTGGCAGGACAAGGAAGAGATGTATAAGTTTCGACAAAGCAAGATATTTCATCACCGTTATTCTACCTAGAAGGGTCAAATTTCGTAGTTTCCATCTATGAAGTTCTTTTTTCAGGTCATTTATCTTTGAAATATAATTAATTTTCCAAACATTATGGAAATCTGTTGTAGAAAAGTTTATGCCTAATACACAAAAATCATTTACCCAATCAAGTTTGACATCCCGACATAGTTTAATATTCGATCTCGACATTGAACCTATCCATACTGCTTTCGTTTTGTTTACAATTAGTTTAAGTTCGGATAATTTACGGAACATATTTAAACAGTTAATTGCTGCTGTCAAAGATTCTTCTGAACCATCAAGGGTTAGCTGTGTATCGTCAGCATATGGACTAATTTGGAATTTAGTGTGTCCAATTGTAATGCCTTTAATATTCTCATTTTTTCTAATCATTGTGCCAAGGACTTCAGCGCAAAGTAGAAAAAGATATGGTGAAATCGGGTCTCCCTGTCTACACCCACGGTTCATATCAAAGAAGGAAGAAATGTTTCCATTCTGTATGATACATAGAGGTTATCATGGTACTGTGTGTTCCGGGACGTCGTATCAGCTCGAGTGCTCTGAGGTCGATACGGCGAACGGACCTCAGAGCACGAGAGCTGATACGACGTCCCGGAACACACAGTACCATGATAACCTTTTTATCATATACCTGTATTTATATTAACTTTGTCGGTCATATTTAGCGGTATTTCCGCAGGACTATGTTGGATGATGCAGCATTCAAATCTAGGGTAGTGCACAGGCCTCGATTCTTACCCCAGTTTTATATGCAGAAACGAGTTGACAGTCAGTGTAGCAGAAACAATGATCAAAATCAGAAAGAAGACATAATTCATTTTTGGTTGAAATAAATTGCCTATAATAACTATAAATAACCTTCAATTCAACATTACATACAGTACCAGAATTTATATATATTATTGAATGCACCGCAATATTCACATGAGAACAAGGTTTCTCTTAGCTAGCTTCATAACTAGGTCAAAAAGTAAATTCATACGCGCTGTAACTTTCAAACTTTACCGGAAGCGACAAACATGTGGAAACTGACAGAAACGTTCTGTAACATTTATAGTTTATATATTGATGTCTTCGACCAAAAGTGAAAAGTATAATTCGTTTTAGTTATTATTTATGTCAAATTATTTGACGGGATCGATCCAGCAGACTGGCAGACCGTTATATTCAGGGTGCAGTGCTGAAAGTTGGCGCCGTGAAAGATACCCGCTGCGGTCGTCTGAGTTTGTGACAGGAGATTCTGGTTTATTCGTATCGGAATGTTTTGGTCAGTCAGTGAGTCCGAACTTTGTATCAAAGGGGCGGAAGTGACAGGGACACACGGAGAATCGTCGACATTACTGGTACTTGGGATAGCGTGACACGGAGATTTATTAGTTGCCGTATCTGTTACACCGAGAATATGTGACATCTCTTTCTGTTGTTCATGACTGGCAACAGCATAATTGTTCAGACTGGCAACGTTTTTGTGCCCCGTCAGTTGCATAATTGTTGTCGGTGGTACTCCAGCGTGGAGAAGACGTGTCGCTGTCGATTTTCCGGCACTGTGATTGGTTTTCCGTCCAGGTATGTTAGCATTTCCTGTTATTGTTTTCATAATTTCCCCTAATTTATTTTCCCCCAGTGGCTGACATTTATACCAGACAGAGCTTGATGCTTTCCTCTGGTAGTGTATGGCAAGATAAAATGGGCTGTCAGGAGCACACATTTTCTGGGGCCTGTGACTTCGGAACTCCTTGTAAGTGTGAACTGGGCATTCCTCAGTGTTATTCGGCAAGGCGAATTGTTTGGGTTGGAAGGGGCGTTCGTGGCCACTCGGATTGGTACAATACTAACAAACAGGAAAATGTCAACAGGGAATAATAATTAACGAATGTCTGAATATATACACAGTTTTCTGGCGATAATTCCCGTTATCAGATAAGAGCTGTACTCGATAAGTGTGAATTGCTGAAGGAATTTCTTGGTGTGGGAATTCCCATGACCTATGCCATGGCCTAGCAGACGACAGACGTTTCTATTAAATAAATTTTATTTTCATTGTAAACCTGACCCTTTGTATGTTTTTTGAGGACATCGGCTTTATCGCATTGTGCTTTCTAAAAAAAAAAATAACTGTTAAATTTTTGGCCACGAACACCAGATAAACAGTGACCGTGGTCCAATATACTTGGATATGTTGCAGGGGTTTTCCCGACAGGTGGCGCGACTCAATGCGACCTAGATAGACAAGGCGAAAGTAGTCCCTCTTTTTCCGGAGGATGTGATACGGGAAATGCGATACGGAATAAGAAAACATGCCTTTGTATTTGTTACCTAGCATACATAGTTATATGATAAATGTTTTTAGACTTGTATGACACAATTTTATCCATTTTTGCAATGTTTCCCCAAAAGTGAATGATTTTATCACGTTATCAAGAAAGTTCCATGATACGAAGGCCTTTTCAAAGTCTATTGACAAAAGCAAACCGGGTAAACCATGAGTCTAAGGCCTTTTTAAAGTCTATTGACAAAAGCAAACCGGGTATTTCTTTTTCTTTTGTTTCGAACATGATATCGTAGATGAGCCGAATGTTTTCTCCAATATATCTGCCAGAGATGAACCCCTTCTGATCTTCATTCACAAGTTTATCTAACACCGTTTTGATTCTATTTGAGATACATCCTGATATCAGTTTGTAACTAACATTCAGTAAGGTGATGGGTCGCCAGTTTTGTATAAAATTTCGTGGTTTATTTGGCTTAGGAAGGCAAGTTATCACCCCTGTCTCTGAACTAAAGAAAATTCCCCACGCTCGAAACCAGCATTCGCGGAACGTAAAACAAAATATCCTATGTCTTTCCAAAAAACTTTGTAAAATTCTACAGTGAATCCGTCCAGTCCCGGGCTTTTGTCATTCTTCATATTTCCTAAAGTGTTCGTTAATTCTCTATAGGTGATGTGTCCTTCTAAGGTATCGGCTTCGGTCTTTGTTAAGTGATTCAGTTCTAAATTGTCTAAAAATAAATTGGTATTTTCTAGTGTTTCATTTGAATTTGAATACAAGTGTTCATAAAATAATGTTTGCTCTTGCAAGATATTCTTAGTATTGTATACATCGTCCCCTTTTGTTGCAGTTAATTTTGATATTAATTTATTCGTATAATTTCTTTTTCCTAGTCCTAGAAAAAACTTTGTGGGTTTTTCCCCCATCTTCTATCCATTTTAGTTTCGTTCTTTTGATCAAACCTTCAATTTTTTTTTCTTTCTTAATTTTTCTAATTCCAATTTAGTGTCTCTCAGTTGATCAAGTTTGTTTTCTGCAATTGTTATAAAGTTGCATTGTATTTCCTCTTCAAGTTGTACAATTTGTTCTTCTAATTCAGTCTCTCTCTTTGTATCAACTTTTTTTTGGTTCAAGAAAATTTGATTGTTTCGCCTCTTATCTTCATCATTAAGGTATCTAAGAACAACTGATCATCTATACAGAACAACTGATCATCTATACACAGCTGTACCTCTGATTTTGAACCATTTTGCAGTTTCTCTCTCGAATAAGGTATGACTGCATATTCTACTGTTTCAGATATCATAGATTTAACAAGATTTAGATACTCAATTTCATTTAATAATGAACAATTGAATTTCCAGTAGCCCCTACCTCTTTGTGAATTAATAAATTTGCACTTTAAGGTAACCGCTGAATGATCACTCTTATAGCCTGGTATTATAGCTGCCTCAGTTGTAATATCGAAAATGTCATTACTTGTTAGAAAAAAGTCCACTCTAGCCTGATTTCTGGGATTTCTTCTTCTCCATGTATAGCGTCTGGTGGTTTCATGCAATACTCTCCACACACCAACGTAATCTTTTGTCTTCGTTAGATCTGGGACGGATTCCCGGGCGTTTGGGTGATTTATATGCTTATAATTATCGGTGTCTGTTTCTGGCTTCAGGACTAAATTCCAGTCACCACAGATTATCACAGATGAATTTTCTATTTCTTCGATATTTTTGTTTGACTTTATTAAAAAAGGAGGGTCTGTCCGTGTTTGGTGCATAAATACTTACTAATGTTACCGGAACGTCATGAATTTCCACATTGATAATTATGTAATTTCCTTGGGGGTCAAGATCAACGTTTATGACTTTATAATCAAAGTTTTTATTAAACAAGATGATTACCCCACGTGAATTTGACGAGAAAGGGCTCACCCAGGCACCATTCCCCCGCTCACTACGTATAACGTCTTTATTTTTAGGGTCCGTGTGAGAATCTTGTTTAGATTATAGAAAAGTTTTTCTTTTTAAAGTAGTGAAACACATCTTTTCTATTCTTTGGATCAGCTAACCCTTGCGTATTCATTGAAACAATATTGACAGTCTCAGCCATAGTAGCAGTTCATGGAAACAAAAACTTATTGGGATGAAGTTGATAATGGGTATCACATATAAAGGTTGATCTATGCTGTCTGACATATAGAGGGTGAGAACTAAATGAAGTAAAATTGTTAAAAATTCTGTAAATACCATTTGAATGATGCATATAGGAGTCGCGCAAAACAGGACCTATTCCTAGCACACTATAACACACACATACTAGAATCATCCTCTTAATCACACACAAGAAAAATAAATGAAACAAAAGACAAACAGTCTCTCCCGACTGGGATGCGTTCAATTAATAATAGTAATTTATATAATATTTATAACTTAAACACTCCTTTTTTTAACTAATTCATAGGTTACCTATGTACACGTAAACCACTATATACGAAAATAGACATAGAGGGAAAAGTCAGAATGGTTGATTTGTCTCAACGCTATATACAAATATCTTCAGTAATATGTTAAGTATATATCGACCATCACCGAGAGCGATGTTTTCTTACAACTTAATATAATAGGCATCGGTGTTGAAATAAAAATGCATCTTTCTTTGTCGACTTTCGTACTGTATATGATATACTGAATGATATATTTCGTATATATACCGGTCTGGTGAAAGACCATTGCTAACAACTTTCATGAACTTTACTTTTCTACTTATAACACTAATCATTCAAATAGATTGAATTTTGATTCACGTTCCTATTTTTATTTGTATATTTAAATTTCGTTAGTTTCAATGATTTTGCATTCAAACTTCGTTATTTCAAAAATTAAAACTGTATTTACATGTATTGTATTCGAAATATTCCATTGGTACGCACCGGCTTTGCTACTTTTTTCATATATATACATATATTTACACACAACGTATATGGTTCATGCAATTGATTCACACATTGGATATAGTACAACAATATATTGTATAGAAATTTATCAAAATATTTGTACGCAATATATGGAGCAGTTCAAATCATTTCTAATTATTATTTTCGTCGAGTATATGATTTATTTCAATCCGATATAATCATATGTATTAATTCAATTTCATATTTACAAGTTAATGACATTCTTTTAGTGTATTACTAATAGTATATATAAATATATTCGTAATAAATCCGGGTCTATCTTATAAATTTAATTCAATGTTTCCCGTTTAGAATTAAGTAATTAATTCAAATATATCTCTATATAGATTTCATTGGGTCACGTGTTTGTGTTATGGATTTATGAATCTGAAGATTATGTCATATTCATTTATTGACTGTTTCATGTTGGGTTGTCACGCCGCATCTTTCCAATAGCACTCTGTACAGCTTTGACGGCCAGTTGGAAAGGCTTCCATCCAAGGTAGTTGTTTGGTCCCCACACTGATATAAGAGTCGCGATTTCCGTCACATCGTCTTCTCGAAAGGCCTTCAGGATCCTGTTGCCCGCACCAGTATTTCACGCATCATCGTATCCTTCGTGTAATTTGCCCTCCCCGTCTTTGTATCTGTAAACCAGTGTTATAATTCGCCTTTGCGTGCTGTGGATCGCGCATGATTTGCTTGGTGAATTGTCTAATTTCCTTAATTGTCTTCACTGGCGCTGTCGTGGCTAAGAAGTGACTTCCATTGTCGTTAATGGTTTCACTGGCAGTAATTTGGGAGTCAGTTGTTTCATGTATTCCCCTTTCAAACAAATCCCCAGCACTTGGGAGTTTAAACTTTTGTTTCAATGCTTTTTTCTTTGTATCCGTGTCGCAGTTCGTACAGACGCCTTCGCGTTTCTCTAATTTCGTCGGGAAATTGTGAATAGATATTGGCGCCACTTGGTAGCTTGCTCTCCCTTGTTTGATCTGCACGTAATAAGTCGTCCTTTTGTTTGTAAGACGCTAATTTCATTACCACGGGGCGGGGGAATTTTCCCGGGTATTGTGGATTGATTGATCCAACTCAGTGAATGCGTTCAATGTGTTGTTCATTTAAATCCGAGTATTGATAATAAAACATAATTATATATTCTTTCATTTCTCACTCTTCGTTTCTGGTATTTGTACAATGTATTACTGTTAGATGATGAAAGCAGTGGGTCACTGACTGAAGGTGAAGATGGAGTCGTGCAGAAAGAAAGTATTGGTGCAGTCGAAGGCAAAAATCAGGAAAAGAATGACACTGAAGTTGGTACAACTCAGAATGTGAACAAGGACCATTTCGAAAATAGTAGGCCTAAGTACATATGAAATCTGTGACGTTTGCAGATTTGTGTTTTTTATCATAATACCTTTTCACCAATATTTCAACCAGCTAGCACTTATGGAACAGTATAACAGGGTCTGATAACAGACATGTAGGTCATCACTTCAGTAGAACTAAACATGAACTCCTGAATGCATAATTCATGTCCGTGAATTCTTCAAACCCCACCCCCCTCTAAACATATTCCATATGCTCTGCACAACAGCCCCAGATGACATCAACATTGGGAACAATGCCCAAAGAATCCGAGTACTAGTCCCGTTGGTTAAGCAAGTTTTGTCCGTATTATTATTTCTTTCAATCTCAGGAGTTAATATTGTTAACCTGGGCAACATCAAAACGATACCACAGCCCAAAGGGCTGTTCCATTAAAAGTTTGGGTGGGGCGGAAGGCAAGCTATGTAGATTCCCTCGTCTATCAATATCTATGTAGTTTGTAATCAACATTGTATCCAGAAATTATATTACCTCGAACGATGAAAGCATTTTGATATTATCTGCAGTAGATTCCACTTCAACTGGTGTATTTTGTCAAGTGAAATAGCTTGGACTCTATACTGTTTTTGCAATGCGGCTAATATCTGGGGGTAATCCTAAACCAACTTTTCGAAAGGTGTATTGAAAAACATCATTCCAAGGTGCCAATTAGCCAAAACGTGTACTTTGGCATTACGTTATGGGCCATTTCAAGGAGTAGCACAGTTCCACATAAAGTCAATCAATGTAGGATAGTCATCTATCCGGCTTAATGAAGTGTGCATTCATCATACGGTACAGACATCCATGAAGACTTGATATCTTTCTGCCTGAAATTATCCACTGCCCTCTGAACATACACGCAATAGAAAATAAGTGTCATAAGAAACCAGGAACATTGTTGTCCACTTTAGGTCTTAAAAGATTTAACTGTTTATAGAAAACACTTATACGGATAAAGATTTCATTTAATATATATTTTTTGTTTGTTTCTTTAGTAACAGTTCCATTGTATGCGCCCACGGAGGAAAGACGAAACTACAGCAAAGTTGACCATTGCTTTTTTTGTGGCGGCATCTATAAGTCGAAGATATCATTGCACTATCGCAATGTGCACTTTGAGGAGGAGCGAGTGGCCAATATTCTCACTTTGCCAGTTGGAAGTGACAGCTGAAAACAAGCATGGATTCTACTTCAGAATGAGGGGAATTACAGACATAAAGGTATAGACTTTTTTGTTAGATTATGAGAGTTATTGTATTGTATGAAATTTAATAAATATGACACATTTATTAGGAGTAGGAGCTCTTCCTTTTTTCTTCTCAGTTTTGTAGTTTTGTGGATACAGGATTTGTAAACAGGGGAAACACTGGGAATTCAGTTTTAAATGAATTCCTAATTTAGCAATTCCAGTTTTCCAACCATATTGGAAAGAAACCCTGATAGATTTAACCTTCTGTTACTACATTTTGTGTAGACTAAAAAAAGTGAGTAACTTGGGTCTGGGGTTTCACAGTCTCCCAAACCTGCCGCCTTGAAACTCTTTATTACATTTTAAAGTGGAAAAAACTTTGGTTCTATATAGGGAACCATTAACATTCATCAATAAATCAGCTGCTTTAAACTTTTCATTTTGCCAATGTTAACTCAGATGAATGCGAAAGTAAGTCCAAGTCAAAGAAGTTGTTTGCGACAAGAAAAAGTATGAAAAAAGAATTCTCATCGGAGAAATGCAACTGACCTGCCCAGCAAAATAAGGTGACGGGAGGTCATTCCACAAACTTACTGTTTTCTGTACATATGAATGGTGATGTAAACCTGATGAAAAGACCCCACCGGATTTAGCTTTGAACATTGTCAAGTCGCTCGTTCATGATCATCAAAAAGGAATGCTGATACTTCCGTGGTCAATATGCCCTGTGGTAAATTCCACAATCGTCGAGCAATATGGTGACTGCTACATGTCGGAAAATTTGACTGATTATTTTCGTCAGCTGAGTTGATATCAAATGAATAGTTTGAATGATCGTTTTATGAGTTACATAGAGGTATTTTTTTGTAAACCCAAAAAAAGTTGGGAGAGTTCAGCTGGAAAAGCATGGAAAGAAGGCCAAACGTTTACTTCAAGGAATTGACTAGAAAAAACGTTTTCTCTGATATATGCCTTTGGAGTGAGGTTAAACAGAAAGCTTGCCTTCTGCACCATTTTGCCCAAGAACCAGTTTATCATATTATAAAGTTGTATTTGCTGGTAACCCCACCAAACAATTTTTAATTTAGGCCTCATGGTAATGCTTCTGTTACTGCTGTGTAATGAAACATTATAGTGCACGACATTCCTACATGTTTGTTATAGGTGATCCAACAGGGAAGAGGGGAACTTGTAATTCATAGACGACTACAAAACGGGTCGCGTTACAAAGCATCAGGCTTCCTTCCTTGTGAATACTGCTACAGCTTTATCGCCAAAGATTCCCTTTGGAAACATGCCAAATCCTGCCTATTAAAGCCCACTTCTGATACAGGAAGTTCAAATTATGTGAGGAATAGTGCTATGATGATAGCGCCATTCGTGCCGTCAGAATCTTCTGAAGACGCTATACTTGACAACATCATTGATCAGATGAAGGAAACCAGTAAAAACCCGCGGCTTAAACGGATATGTAAAGAGGACAAGCTCATTAGAGAATTTGGGCTCGGTCTACTGGACAAACTCGGTTCCTCTTCCCACTTCCCTTATATGTGTTGTAATTTTTACCTGTATATGGCGAGATTCTGCTGGTGGACGTTTCGTCCCCGAGGCCCGCCCCCCGTACAGACCTTTTGGTCTTTGATATATGTTGGCATTTGTGGGAAGCTGATGCTGTGTCAACATCTGGCCTTACAGACTAGTCTTTTGTGTTAAATGCCGCCATTTACATCTGACGACGATACAGCTCACCAATCTCCAATGTACGGGTTGTCACAGCGAAACAGCTCACCAATTACCAGTATACGAGTTGTCAGAGCATTTCCATCATAGCTCTTTAGATTTGTATATAATACCGATTATGCCGGTGCTAGGGGCCGTGTGGTCATATAATCCAAGTTGCCACATGAACAGGTACAATAAAAGCGTACCTGAGATACAACACATATCGCGAATCGTTAGATTCTTGGTATGTGCTTAAGAATAGGTTAACCAGTAGACTATTCTGTGAAGTCGTGTGACGCAGTCAGTATGTCGGCACCTCTTCCCACTTCCCTTATATGTGTTGTAATTGAAGATGAACAGCGGAGACGGGACAAAACTAACATCAGGACAAAGTTAAGATCTGTAGCACGGCTGGTTATGAAGTTCATTGACGGAAACTCAGACATTTCTTTAATCAGGTTAACAATATTAACTCCTGAGATTGAAAGAAATAATAATACGGACAAAACTTGCTTAAAGTTTTTTTGTGACAGGGAACAATTTCATGAAAGTGGTTAAAGCCGTAAAAGATCTTGCTGTAGAATGCGATTCCCCAAACCTGGCTCTGACGTCGGGGCACTATTTGCAACAAATATACCTTCTAAAACGCAGTTTGGCCATAAAATCCGACGATGAATCAAGAAGCAAACGATTTCCTGGAGCTGTATGCAGCTCATTGGAACTCAAAGGTATCCTATAGGGGGGTATATAGGTCGCCGGGCTTAACGGGGCTCGCCTATCAATAGAGTTATCTCGCCCTAGTTCCAGGGTGGGTGTATGTAAATATTTTCCTGAAAAAATACGGAAGACGGACATTATTCTAAATTATGGGAAAATGCCTATATGGGGTATGGCGGGTATAGGACCATCCTGGGAAACCTACTTCTCGATATTTGCGGTATAGGTTGTGGGGTCTCGTTTTGTTAGTCTCGTCAAGACAAACATGATAGGAAGTGTCCCGGAGCAAAACGGTGAAATTTTTTGAAAAAGTACGATATAGCCCCATATAGACATATATATATAAATATATAGTCCCATACTGGGGATATAGGATCAATGTTTGTCCCCCTGGGAAACGTACTTCTATACATTTGCGGTAGGGTTGTGGGGTCTCGTTTTACTCGTCTCGTCAAGACAAACATGATAGGAAGTGTCCCGGAGCGAATCGGTGAAATTTTTGAAAAAAGTCACCGAGGCCTGGGTAGGCCCATATGCCTATACTGCATGGCTATGGGTGTATAGGGCCATACGGAGTGAACGTGTTGGAGTCTAGGGGGCCACCAATGGCCCAATGGGGTCGGGTGAGGTCTTGTTTTGAAGCTCTCTTGGAGGAGCACTTGACTACCCCAATGGTTCGTCCGTGTTCAATAGTCTGCGCATGCGCAGTCTGGCCCGTAGTATAGAAAGTAGGCATTTTGGGGGTATGTGGGTGTGTGTTTAGGTTAGAGATGGGCTATTCACGGTTCGAGTGGGTCGTGTGAGGTATCAATGTGAAGCTTGTGTGGGGTAGAGTCAGAATGGCGTGTTTTTAAATTCATGTCACGTCAATATGCGCATGCGCAGTCTGGCCGTAGTAGAGAAATCAGGCATTTTGGGGGGTATGTGGGTGTGTGTTTGGGGTAGAGATGGACCGCTATGGGTCCGAATGGGTCGTGGAAGGTGTCAAAGTGAAGCTTGTGTGGGTTAGAGTCAGAATGGTGTGTTTTAAGTGCAACTCGCGTTAATCTGCGCATGCGCAGTTGGTTGTAGTAAGTAAAGTGGCCATTTTGGTGCAGTACATGAAGGTATTTGGGGTCGAGATGGGCTATTCACGGTTCGAAAGCGTCCTGGAAGGTGTCATCTTGTAGCTCTCGGGGTGTAGACTCCGATTTGAGGGTCTGTGTGTTTGATGATGGGGAATAATAAAAAGAATGAATACCACAGCAGGGTTGACTTTGTCTGTGAGGTGGATAAAAAGGGCAGAGTTGTGGGTTCTAGCATTAGTTGTACAGGATGTCTGCACGAGTACGGAAGCACGCTCCCACGCTCCGTGTATTGAAGACGGCCCCACCCGAGTTAGTCCGAACCATTGTACGCGGTGCGGACCCTGACCTTGTACGCTATCTGTGCGAGATCGGGTACAATCTGTTAAAAGGCAACGTACCACTGACTCCGGCTCAGACGACCAAGTTGGCCAAGCATAAGACAGGTCTCCGAACCCTAGTCCACAAGCGGGTCCCTCAAACACAAAAGAAAAAGGTGTTACAGAAAGGCGGCTTTCTCGGGGCCATCTTAGCACTGTTGGCCGCTTCCGTGTTGGGTCCAGTATTGGGTGGACTCTTCGGGCGACAATGAACCACACGAAAAAAATGGTCCTCGTCGAACCTCGGTTCCTTCAAAACCTCCAACCACCCTACCCTGTCCCACCTACGGTGAAGACCATAAACAGCCTCGATGGAGAGATGCAACAGATCTTACAGAGACCGGGGTTAAGCGACAGTGAGAAAGCACAACGGTACAATGAGACGCTTCAACGGTACATGACGTTCATGGACCAATACAAAACCCTGTCTACCCCAGCAACAGCACCACCACCACCACCACCACCACCACCACGTGACAGACCGCTGACCTCAGCATCGCTCCAACAGCCGGGTGAGGTAGCCCCCACAGCCCCACAGTGGGTGGAAGACGAAGTGCTGAAGAGTGTACCTGCCTCGTTCAAGAAACAAGCTGGCCTGGTATTACAACGGATGAAACAGAATCCTAACATGACTTGGAATGATAAAGGCGAACTCCTGGTACAGAATCAGGTGGTCTCCGGCACCCACATGACGGATGTAGTGAATGACTTGATGCGTCAACGCAGATCGCACACCGATCCTCGAGGATGGGAGGTCTTCGCTCAAGGCTTGAAAGACATGCATGTACCACAGGAATTGGTGGGGAGCCCCCACCGCTGGGCCTTTATGCAGCAAACCCAGCAATTGCCGAGTCGTGCACCACGACTCTCACCACAACCTTCTTGGGAAGCCGACTGGGAACCGGAGTCACCCCCCAAAACTCCACCACAACGGGCACTTTCTTTTCGCGCCTATAAAAAACCACCCTTGATCAAGACACCCCACATCTCCAGAGCCGTGACACGTAGCAAGTCACCGCGACGAACACGACGCCGGACACAACCGCCCAAGGCCTGGAAGACCTATTAAAACCAACAGCAGCAGCAGCAGGACAGCTCAGTCGCCATGTTTTACCTCACCCTACCCAGTAACAGTTCGCTGGATGTGTTTCCTGACAACACCGTGGCCAAGTATGTGACCCAATTACCACAACCGTTGCATTTACCTGGCCGGTGGGAATGTGGACTGGTGGATATTCAGTACCCTTACTCGTGGTACAACGTGCGAGCCAATGAAGTGTGGTACGAGGTGACCTACGAAGGCAAAAACACCCGACTCACCCTGCCCGAAGGCCAATACGATACCCCAAAGAGTTCATGGGTGGGCTGTCAAGACTGATGCATTATAAGGCGCTACGGGGGGTGACGAATACTTCAAGACCCATCAAAGCCTATCCCTTCAAGAATCACGTGGACTTCGATTACAACGCACACAACGACAGGCACAGCTTATCGTCTCCGGCAAGGCGAGTGTCGTACTGAGTGCTATCCTACAGCAAATGCTGGGTTTCGATCTAAAGACGTTCGCTGGTCCCACCGAACACCATGGCGAGATGCCGATGGATATGAAGTCGGGTATGTACGGACTCTACGTCTACTCGAACGTGGTGGACAACCACATCGTGGGCGATATCAACACACCTCTGTTACGGGTGGTCCCCATTAAAAGACGTATGGAGGTCAAGTCACCCACAGTTTCACCCACATGCTCTACTTGCCCGTACGACAAACTGACATCAACACGATCACGGTGGATATAAGAGATGACACGGGACGACCGGTGGCATTTGAACGAGGAAAAGTGGTGCTGACACTTCATTTTCGACAAGTACGTGCTCCCCACTTTGCATAATGAAAGTACCTTACGAGTGCGATGCACGCAGCTATGCCGACTATTATGCCCAACAGGCCGGGGGTGGCTTTCCGGTCTTTAGCGGTGCACGCATGCAACGAGGACATGGTCTGGGGAACATACTGGCAGCATTGTGAAAACGTTCCTGCCCTTGGTGACGCGTGGGGTGAAAGCAATCGGCAAACAAGCGGTACGCAGTGGACTGCAAGTGGCCGGTGATGTCTTGGGGGGTACGGCACACAAAGAATCCTTGAAACGGCGGGCCAAAGAAGCGGGAGGCGTCTTGGTGGCCAAAGCACAACGCACCGTAGGGAATAAAAGAGCTGCCCCACCGAGACCACGCACCAGTCGACGACCGACCCAGCGACGACGCATATCGAAGAAGACAAAGGATATCTTTTCTTAAAACATGGCCTTAATCCACGCCGAGTCCTGCCCCTCCACCAACAGTGAATTTGA
>JAVTVY010044869.1:0-20958 GCA_036873755.1 Hanleya hanleyi
TAGCTACAACATGTAACCTAGTGATGACGTTTATATATTGACCTTATATTGTCACTAGGTTACAAGCCACTCCATACCACATTTGTCTTTTAATTTCCGTATGGTATAAAGAATCAAGTTACGGCCACATACCTATCATTTCTTGGTAGATGGTATCATTTCGAATAGCGGTGACACACTGCCCGCAAAATCCGCTGCCGATTTCATCGCATTTCAACCAGTTTTTCCAGCAGCTCCCGCTTCTGCGCATGCGCCAATGCCGTGACCTTTGTAAAACCGGAAAGCGTGGTAGCAGACGATTTTTAACTTGTCAAAGTTAAGCATGGATAATTGCATTAATTGTAACAAACCCTTTGTCAAGGGACATAAGGGCTACAATAGAGTGTCGTTAAAATCTCTCACATCTCCTAAAACAGTGAGAAAGTTTTACAAAGGTCACGGCATTGGCGCATGCGCAGTTCATTTCGAAAAGAAACATGGAAGACAAATTGCAGATCGAAGCGGGAGCTGCTGGAAAAACTGGTTGAAATGCGATGAAATCGGCAGCGGATTTTGCGGGCAGTGTGTCACCGCTATTCGAAATGATACCATCTACCAAGAAATGATAGGTATGTGGCCGTAACTTGATTCTTTATACCATACGGAAAATAAAAGACAAATGTGGTATGGAGTGGCTTGTAACCTAGTGACAATATAAGGTCAATATATAAACGTCATCACTAGGTTACATGTTGTAGCTAGATTGAGAGGTTGATCAACTTGAACTTGCTTAAATACACCAAATGTTTTATGATTTCGCGTGATGACAAGAAGCAATATTTTGGGAAGTGAGTCGGAACTGATTTGTTGTTGTTGTTGTTTATCTGTAAATCCACTCTTTAACTCGATGGGTATTTTTCACTGATGCTACAAGACACTCGGAACTGGCGACGTCACTGTAACATCATTCATTCCCACAATAATTTATGATAGAAATGATAGATTGGGTTTTACGAAAAATAGTCGATACTGAAAGTGTAAAAGCAATACTGAAAAAACAAAATACCCTAAGAACTCTTCTGGTTTGTGTGTTAACTTCTGAAACTGTTGAAGAGCTGAAAACACGAGTTTGTCGATGGGCGCATCCATCTTTGTTCCGTTAAATTATTCCCCTTGATTGTGACCAGGGTTTACCAGGATTGTCGCCCCTGGTTGTGATGATGCGCCGAGTGTTCGGGTCGAAGTCGGTGTGAGACAACGTTAAAACTTATTGCCTTTCTTATTCTTATTATTTGTCAACGATCTTGAAGTTTTATTTAACAATCTAGTTTACGTAATATGATTTGGCTTTCAATTCTATACACTAATTTGATTCAAATTTAAAACATTTCATGTATTTAATATTCATTACTAGTTGTAAATTGTATCATGGAGGTATAAATCAAAATTTGATTTATACCTCCATGATTGTATATAGGCCTACATTGAGTAATTTACTCTGGATTTGTCAATTTGCATTTACAATAAATAATTAAACTAACATAGAACAAACTGAAGTTGCTTTGATAATTAAAGAATAGCAGTTAAACTGAGAATCTAGATCCAAATATATTGTATAATAACGACAACAGATACTCGCAGGCTTTCAAATGTAGTACAATCCGGCTTTCTCAGTGGTGGGGGTCACTGTATGGCCATCGGTGAAGTGTTGATTAAGCGCAAGCTCAAAATCCGATATTGACAGGCCAGTCGTCGTCCATGGAGAACTACTCTGTCTGGACTAGTAGGTGATTATGGCTAGCGATTAGAATGACTCACGCAGCTTTTCCCGTGAGGTACCGAAGTTGAGAAATCGGAAATGCGAAAACTAAGCAGTTTATTGAGCTTGTTGAGCTTGTGATTTACTTTACTCTCCGCATCGATGCTACGCTCATACTATTCAGCTTATATCACTGACGTCTCTAACAAGGAGTGATACAAGCGGTTTATCAGCGTACATCGATTCTGGCTTGTGCCTTAAGATTTGATGTGACGGCTGGTTAGGCATATCTATGGTACGGTGTGGACAAGTGGGCTGGGGTCTCGAGGTGTTTGGTTTTGCTGCTGAGGTTGGAGTGACTTGTTAATAACTCAGACCACCTTAGAAGCCGGATACTTGTTCTGATCAGTGAAGACCGTCTCTTGGATGGTTGATTTCTCTGGGGAGAAACATAACATCTAACAAGTGTTTGGTCTGCGTGGTTATAGTGGGTATGATACCTGGCTGGTTGAATCAGTAATGGATGTAGCTCCAGCTGGAACCTAATGATACTGTCATTAGGTTCCACGTACATCCTAGCCACCATCGTAATGTAGAAGCCCGAATCGTATAAACAATGATTTAGTTGCTCCTTACAATGCATTTTCCAATAAAAGGTATCATGAACTAGTCCGAATCGTCCGAACGGCCAACATCAGTTGTCTTTTTCAGTGGGTTTCAGGCGGCGAAACACTTACGACGTCGTCGGTGCACTTACGACGTGAAGGAAAGGGGGAGTTTTCTCTCGATTATTTCTCCTTGGCGAACTTCATTCTGGGATGTTGGTCATTCAGGTAAGCCAAATTCAAATATCTTGTACAATCACGTCAGCAGATTTCCGCAAGCATTCAAATGAATAATCCAGCGGCGAAGTGGAGTTCGTTAAGTCAGCAATCATCAGATATGACATTGACAAGTCAACCGTCGCATATGGAGAACTTCCGCGCTCATACTCAAAAAGGACGAGTAGGTGACATGTTATTCCATTACGTCACTTAAATTGATCAATGGGTAAGTAACATTTGAGCGTTACGTCCTGTAAAAGCATTTCTGAGTCTCCTGGTTTCAATTGCACAATCCCCAAATTTAGCATGTAAAACTCAGTGAACGTCGATGTGAGACAGAGTAAAAACTGGTCTCCTTTCTTATTCTCATCATTTGTCAATGATCTTGAAGTTATATTTAACAATCCAGTTTACGTAATATAATTTGGCGTTCAATTCTATACACTAATGCAAGCTTTGTGGTCATCCCCTGGGTGAGTGAGTGAATATCATTTAACGTCGATCAACTATATTTCGGTCATATCACGACGTTGGATTCTATTCCTTTTCATAACCACACGGGTGGGGTACTATTCCTTTTCACGCCCGGGAACCCCACAGGTGCCTCAGTTAGTGGCCTCTTACGACAAAATCTCTGAGGAGCTGAGGCTTATTGTTATCATGACCTGCGGTGTGCACGACGACATCCCAGGTCAATCCCCGGAAGCATCCACTGGTTGACCACAGGATTTATATTATGACAACTAAACATTAGAATGAAACATTAGAAAACATTATTTTATTATATTATAAAATTTAATTAATATTTACTAATGTTGATATTTACATTGAGTAATTCACTCTAAATTGAGAAGGGGTTTTGTAACCCCCCATTTTATGAAAGACCCTTATACTTACCTTGTGCATAATAATTACTATTATGCAAAATGGAGTAATTATTAACCTCTTATACCAAATGCCAGAAAAAACGGACACCCCCCTCCAGGGCCTCCATCAACTCCGGCGACCTTGGCCGCTTAAGTTCCCGCCACAAACCCAATTCCTCAGTTTGATTCTATATAAAAATATAGCATGTTAAAAAACAATAACATTTATGTCCCCCGCCCCCAGTCTTTGATTAACAGTGTGGGTGGGAGGCGGGATCGCAAGGTAAGTATAAGGGTCTTTCATAAAATGAGGGGTTACAAAAACCCTTCTCATTTTATATCAAGACACCTTATACTTACCTTGTGCATAATAATTAATATTATGCAATACTGTTGGGGAACAGCGTAAAGGCAGTCATTGATATGTAACCCAGGCCTCTCTGTTACCTGATAACTCGAGGGGGCGCACCACCCTGGTGAAAGTCCGAGCTTTCTTTTGGTCCAATAAATCGATCCAATATACAAAGGGTAAACATATCTGTGATGATTCTGAGATACTCACTTAATGCTTTCTTGACTCCGGCCGAGGCCCGTTTCCAGAGGATGCATCGGCGTCGGACGGGTCCCTTTGGACATGAGTGCTGGAAACGCACTTTCTAACGGAAGGTACCGGAATATTATGCGCGGCATTGCTCAGCCTTTTAGCGAGAGTAGCCATTTCAATGCTAGCTGTCGACGTAGAAGGGCCCAGGAGACAATACTTGATGAAAGTAGCCTCAGATCTCCACTGAGCAACGCCCATGATGTCACTAAGAGAAGCTCCCTTAAATAACGCGTCTGAAGTGGCTACCGCTCTGGTCTCATGGGATTTGGCAAAAACAAACTCTTTAGTCTGGGCAGCTGCATAGACCATCTGAATGGTTTCAACAATCCATCGAGCGATGGTGTCTTTGGAAGCCGGTTTGTGGTTATTGATCTGATGGGTAATCCACAAATGATTTTCTGAAGTTCGAAGATGTTTGGTAGCTTCGATATAGTACTTCGCAGTACGCACCGGACATAAGAATTTATCATCAGGTGAAAACTTACCTAGGTCAGCTAAAACCAAAGGTTTTGCGCCATGTTTGATAGTCTCCGTTTTCGAAACAAAGTCCGCCCGCGGCTGAAGTAGCAGACCTTCGACCGTAATACGTAAGCGCTCTTTCTCAGCGGAGAGAGCATGGATCTCAGATCTCCGCCAAGCGGACGCCACAGCGACGAGAAATACAGTCTCAAGTTTCAAGATCTTAAGACTGGCCTGACCCATGGGCTCGAAAGGTGGCCTCGTAAGTGCATTTAGGACCAATTCGAGATTCCATGCTGGAGGCATTTTCTTCACCCGAGGTCGTAGGTGGAACATGCCTTTGGTCAGGTCGTCTAATGGTTTGTTCTGTGTAACCTTAGACCCGTCTCGAAAACCAGGGTGGATTGTCGCTATGGCAGACCGGTAACCAGATATAGTGGCTGGTTGTAGTCCCTTTTCTTCGTACAAGAATTCGAAGAAGTCTGCTACTTCTCCCGGAGTTGTTTGAGAGGGATTCTTATTGTTTTTCTCGCACCACTCCGAGAACAGACTGAGTTTAGAGTTATAAACCCGTCTGGTGGAGGGCCTTCTACATTGTGCCATGAGAGTGGCATCTTGTTGAGAAAAGCCCTCCTGACGTCGAGATTCGATGACAGATTCCAAGCAGTTAGTTTGAACATTGCTGGATTGTCGTGAACTCGACGCCACCGGCATTGTGTGAGGAGATCTGGACGGTTCGGCAGAATGCGTGGGTAGTCTACTACAAGGTCGAGGAGACTCGTGAACCACGATCGTGCGGGCCAGAAAGGAGCGATTAGAATGACTCGGCAATTTTCGCTCTCGGTCTTCTTGCGAACCATAGGAATCAGTATGGTCGGACGGTACGCGTAAGCATACAATCCTGACCAAGAGACCGCTAGGGCATCCACGGCGTGCGCCGATGGATCCGGAAACGGGCTCACATATACTGAGAGCTTTTTGTTGTCCTTCGTGGCAAATAGGTCTACATGAGGAGTTGACCACTGAAAGAAGACTTGTCTGAGTACCAAGTCGTTCAGCTGCCAATCGGTCGGACGAACCCTCTGTTGACGAGTCCGCAAGCACGTTCCGTATGCCCGGAATATGTGCCGCTCGCAGAGTCACCTGATGCTTGATGCACCACTGGAATAGCTTCCAGGTCATGAAACATAGCTCCCTGCTTGTTTATGTACGCGACCACTGTTGAGCTGTCCGACCTTACCAGAACAACTTTCTCCCGCAAGAGCGGGAGAAACCGTTTCAACGTTAGGATGACTGCTTTCATCTCCAAGAGATTGATATGCCAAGTCTTTTCCTGCGGGGTCCACATTTCCTTGTGCCAGGTTTTCGTCCAAATGCGCTCCCAAGCCGTCCATGGAGGCGTCCGTAAATAGGACTAGACTCGATTTCGGTGGATGCAACGGGGCCCCCGTGAGGAGGTTGTCCCGGTTCCTCCACCAGCCGAGGGCTGATAATAGATTCGGTTGGTTCAAATGACCGTGCTCTGTTTCCAGAACGACATTAGGTACATTTGTATGGGTCTGCGTCGAAGTGGGCCATAGTAGACCACTTCTCCCAGACTGACCAGTCGACACAGAAGTCGCAAGAATTCTCTCGCCGGGAGAGCTCGGCAGGTGAAGAACACCGCGAGCATCTCCTCCAGCAGATCTAGGGCAGCCGGCGAAGGCCGAACCCGCTCGATCCGGAGATCGAACTGAACCCCCAGGTGTATGAACAACTGTGACGGTGTCAGCGCTGAATTGGGTACGTTGACGTTGACCATCCAGCCGCTTGAAGCGAGGTTCAACTTGATCGCATAGGTGACTGCCGTTTCCGACGGTCCCTTGACCAACCAATCGTCGATGTAGGTGCTGATATCCACACCATATCCATATCTCCGTAGGACGACCGATAGGGCATCCACTACCCGTGTGAAAACCCGAGGGGCAGATGTAATTCCGAACGGTAACGCTTGGAATTCTAATATCTTGCCGTCGATGGCGACCCGTAGGTACTTTTTGTAGTCCGAATGGATCGGTACGTGAAAGTACTCGTCCTTCAAATCTATTGATGCGGTCCACATGCCGACCCGAAGGCCGGCCCGTACAGATCGAAGAGTTTCCATCTTGAATCTCTCGATGCGAATGTAACGTTTGAGGGGCCGTAGATTGAGGACCGGTGGTCATCCCCCGGTTTTCTTGGACACCAAAAACATCCTGGTGTAAAACCTCGGATCCGTAGCCGGATCTTTCACCTCTACTACAGCCGCTTTGGCGAGGAGGGAAGTTATTTCGTCCCGTATGATTGATATCTGTTGGGAATCTCGAGGTAACGGGGTCACCAGTGGGGTCCCTGTCAGCGAAGGAGGACGGTTTGGAGTGCTCCATTCCATTCGGTATCCTTCCGCGACAATCTGCCTGACTAGGCCGTCTGCGCTGTATCGATTCCACCAATAGGTGAAGTGCGCTAGACGGCCTCCGTCCGGCAGTTCCGGGCGCCGACACAGAAGTGCCGAGTCCGGTGCCCCCCCCCTCCCCCCGCCCCCAAACTCGTGCTGAGCTGGAGGTTGGTGTCCTGGGCAGTGGGGGAGCGCACACAGACATGTCAGGTACGCTTTCCACCCTTACCAGCGGGTTTAGAAGGGTTGTTAGACCCTTTCTTACCCTTCCCCTTGCCATGGTAGCCTCTTCTGGCTTTCTTAGGCTTCGAAGAGCCGTAGAAAGAATCAGCGGGCTTGGAAACGCTGGCTTTGCGTTTTCCCTTAGCAAGGATCTGGTGTTGCTTGACCATGGACTCAAGCTCAATATGACCTTCAGCAGCGTGAGCCTTGAGTCCATCGGAGAACAACTCTTCGTTACCTAGAGGTAAGTTCATGAGGTTCTGCGCATGGTCTTTTGAGCCCAGTCGAGACTCAGCCAGGAAGAGTATCCGTCGGGCAATCTGCACTCTGGCTATCACCCTAGTCAGAAGGTCCAAACCTGTTGCAGTAGCCAACTGCATACAATGGTAGAACTCTGGGGGTGCATGAGGAACCGATAGCGGTTCTCCATCGCTAGCCGGAAGGACCACGGGTTTCGGAATCGTTTCCGCGCCCATGGATCGCAACCGGTACACCGCATCGTCAGCCCTACGCTGCAGGGCAGCAACGTGCGATGAAGGAGTCATGTGCAGAAGGTGGTTAAAGGTTCGTAACCCAGCCCGGACCGAACACTCTGCCGCCTTGAGTTTCTCCTCAACTGATCGACGCAACATATCGTTTGGCTGTAGATCCTGCTGATGTTTCTGCCGGTCAGGAAGAAGGCGGACTGCCGCCCAACCTTCAAGGCCGCTTCCATTCGCTTGACTTCGGAAGGAGGGCCTCTGAAGAGCTCAGTGAACCCGGGTGGAGCCGTACGCAGGGAAGGCTTACCCTTTCCCTGCGGCCTCACGGAGAGCGCTTCGAAAGCTTGATCCACGAATGGATCTAGCCCTAACGAGGGTTGCTCCGGCCGGCGAGCGGGTGGCTGTCCGGTTAGCGATCGCTTCACGGGTTCCTGCTGCTTAGTGTTTGAAGGGACACCACACCCACTTGCCCCTGGTTCAAGTCATCGTGAGGAACGTGGTCCTCTCCGGACGTTGAACCGACCACCATATCCGAGTCCTCCAGCAACCGATCATCAAGAGAGCCGGATGAAGATCCTAGGTCACTCGAGGGGCCTGACCAGGAGGATTGGATATGATCTCCGTCCAACGGGTAAACGTCACGGCCAAGGCCGGATGTTCCCGACTGAACGGAGTCATGATCACGAGCACGGGCTAGCAACCCGGCATCGGAGTGATCACGGCCACCGTACGACGCCACAACACGGACCGGAGGGTCCGTGTCGGCCGTAGATCAATCGACCCCGATCTCGGCTAGGCTGGTGGACTTTGCCATCCCGTCGAGCACAGTTGTGTCCATGTCCGTACCATCTCCGGTCGGACCCCGAGAAGGGCGGACGGTGTCTCACTAGTGTCTAGAGTCCTAGGACCGCTTGGTGGTTCGGACTGGACTACAAGAGTCTCAGACGGGCCGCGCGAAATCTTGGCTCGAACCTTCCACTTGCGCGACCTACGTTTCTTGGTCGAAGAAACGGCAGGCGTCGCTCCCTAGACGGGGGACCACGAACACCGGTGTGCCAGTTTCGCTGCCAGCCGTCGCGCCTTGGGACAGGCCCAAAGCACGATAGAGCTGCGCGAAACGTGCATCCAATTCCGATTCAGGTATAAACCTTCCTACGGGTTGGGAGACCGTAGGAAGACCTGAACTGGAAGTACCCGGGTACGCGGCCGGTAATGCCGCCACGGGCCGAGAACGTACTGACAGCCAGCGCTGAAAGACTTCCTCAGGCCAAGCAGAGCATACCTCGCACCTATTCCCTTCCGTGCACTGCGAGCATTTCGAGCACTCATGCTCAGTGGTACCCTTGACCGACCATTGATGACATTTGGAGCAACCGGACGGGGACACTTTTCCAGATTTATCCGAGTCAGACATGATTCAGAAAAACATAGATATGATTAAATTAGTGCCAATTAATCATATCATACAGAGCTTATAACTACCCACAGTGCCAGCTCTGGGCTTAGAGAACGTTCCCACACAGGTTTAGTCCTCTCATAGTGTACTACGGACCTCATGTATAATAATACCGCCACAACAACATAGATGCCACTATGTGTACAGAAACGAGCTCAATCAGAAAAAGTCTCAGTTTCTGTCCATTCGTAAAGCGTACAACACCCTAATGCGCAAACAATGAATAGTGATCCATTGTATATGTATCAGTATAGCCTCACTTGTACTGTAATATCTCTGCAGCACCACATGTTGAATTACTATATTCGTGCAAACGTATATTTTGATAATAACGGTACACCATACATACAATCAACTGTATATAGTATTGGAGCGAAAGAATGTTTGGAACGTGAAACATCCTAGACGGTATTTTATTTCCATAGTATGTCATGAAAATACCTCGCATCGTTCTACTAAAATACAGACAACAATGTGCTATTGTTGTGATTATATATATACACCGTTCTTTGAAACGTAAACCCAAAGTGCGAATATAATGTACAGAGCTCAGCTATTAGAATAGTATCTACAGGTACATGCATTGTTCTGCCAAGGTATACTCAACTACCTATAGAAATATTCGCGCAAAGAATTCACAGTAACAAAGAGGTTTCGTAACTTCTCCAGCAACGGACTCTATGACCCCGACGCACTACCTCGAGAGAGGTGTGCTGCCGGTCAAAATGGATGCCTAGTAACATGTCAACAAGAGTCCATTACCGGATCAGTAACGCACAACGTAACCTATGATCGTAAAATCCAATTCCGAGTCGTGTCATAGTTTGTCGTGCCAGCCTTGTCGTGCCAGACATTTAACACATTTATCACAATGGTATACGATTTACATTTAACAACGTTTATATTATTCTCAGTGCAGAGCAGAATAATCCCATAGTGAATTACAAGCGTCTAGTCCGTCATTCATAATCCAGCCGTCGTCCATTAGAGAATATCCGCGTCCATAATCCAAAGACCTATTCCATTTTCCACATAACAGTATTAGCACCAAGTTCAAAAAGGCAATCATAGTATACATAAACATAGGCTTGTTTCCTGCAAGAGAGAAGCGGTCAACAGTTTTCAATGATGCCGGCAAGACATCATGATGTTCCAGAAATATCAAATCCGTATCGCTGATCAGTATTCTTAATCCATAATATTCGTTATAGAGTCGTCATCTAAAAAAAAAAGATGTATCTCAGTCACGCTTTGATTGTGACTGTTCATATGAGTACCATGAGGATCTTGAAGTACATGGGTTCATACGGCCCCTAGCCCCGGGTTAAGCGGAATTAGACACAAGTTACGAAACGTAGCGCCATAGATCTTGCACGCTACGTTCGTATTTTGCTATCAGCATGCGATATGTATCGCCAAATTTGAGAAACTTTGAGTGGAGGCGCTTGGTGGAATAGCCCTGTTTTATAAGTTTCTGCAACAATGTTTTGTGACGTTGATTAAAATCATCACATTTAACACAGGATCTAGCAAATGCTACTAAGCGAGATATGTATACGCCATATGCAGGTCCCACTGGAATATTACTGTCCAGAAAGGGATAGTTTACGATGTCGAAATTGTAATCATCTCTTTTGTCATAAAGTCGACGAGAGAGAATGCCCGCTTCATTTTTATAGAGATATAGATCTAAATATGATGTGCCTGTAGGGCTATCTGTAGTTTCCTTCAAATCCAGTGAAGGTGGATATATATCCTTCACTGCGTCATTTATATAGCGATTATCCACAGCGAGAAGATCGTCTATATAGCGTTTGGTGAATGAGAAGGAACGGGCTTTGAATGGATCGGTTTTTGAAAGCGCCTGCATATAGTCATATTCATAAGAGAACAGATACAGGTCAGCCAACAGGGGTGCACAATTAGTACCCATTGGAATACCTATATGCTGCTGATATATTGTGTTGCCAAATTTCACATAGATATTTTTAATGAGAAATTCAAGCAACTCTATAAACAAAGAAACATCCCATGAATGATATCTCTTGTATGTAGTCGAGCTAAAGAATGCTTTATGGCTTCCGACATTAATATATCTACGATCAGATTTCTTGAACACAGATACTATTAATGAACTTAGACGGTCAATAAGGTCCTGATGAGGGATTGTAGTATAGAGAGTCGAGAAATCCCATGTGGATACATGTCTGTACGGTATGTGACCTTTAGCATCAAGCTCTTCCGTAAGACATTTTGAGTTTTTATACCCAATATGCTGTTTACAGAATGGCGAGCGCCAGACTGAGCGATTCCAATATACTGAGGATTTCTACTGTACATAATTTATAACAATAAATACAGTGAAATGCGGTAAGGAATTCGGCATAATGAGAAAGTATATAAATGTAAAAACTCACGGACCAATACGGGAGGCTTGAGAGCACGAGTAAATCCAATGAATGTATATGAATCTCCTTAGTTTGAGGAGCACTTAAATTCACGTGTGGGTTTGATCGTGCTAGAAATCAAACTGGGGAATTGAGTTTTTGGTGGGAACTTAAGCAGTCAAGGTCGCCGGAGATTATGGAGGCCCTGCATTTTTTTGTCCATTTTTTCTGGCATTTGGTATGAGTTACTAGAACCATGAGTAAATTGGCTGAGTGGTCTGAAAAGTCTCTTAAAGATGACGTCATTGATGACGTTTGTTTGGCTGACACTTTCGTGTGTTTAAATGATGAGGCTGATAAACCACATTTTGATAGCAAATTGGAATGTTCTAATAACAAAATTTCAAAATCGCAGCTGGTTAATGAACAGCATAGTGACAAGGACATTTCCAAGTTGCTTGTCAGGGTAGTAGATGAGTGTGACGTAACTCAAGAGCCTGTGTGTTATTTTTGTAAGAATGGTGTTCTTATGCACAAATGGCGACCGCCAGATGTGTCACCTGATGATGAGTGGGCAGTTAAGTATCAGATTGTGGTACCAAAGTCATATCTTTCAGATATTCTCAGACTAGCCCATGAAACACCTCTTTCCGGCCATTTAGGTGTTAACAAAACATACTACAAAATTCTAAATCATTTCTATTGACCAAATTTAAAGAAAGATGTTACGGAATTTTGTAGATCATGGCACACATTGTAAACTTTTTGGTCGTCAAGATGTTGATATTATTGTTCTAACCCGGGCTTTCGTGCCGGTAAGATGATAGCCTGGCTTGGTTAGGGCGACCGGGCAACTTTATATGTACCCAGAACTAGCTTGCGAGTTCGCTGCTGGGTCTTTACAGCAGTCTGAAAGAAGTTCATAGCCCTGTATCTTTTGCCTCAAGAAATTCCATCAAGAAAGTCGTCATCAAGTTGTTACGAAGTTGAAGATTTTATTCCATACTTCTGACATCAAAGGTGGTACAGACGATGGCCAAATGACAAACAAAGACAGCCCCTAAACGTTAAATTTAGACCTAAAGTTTCTGATACATTTCCTCGAGACGGAGTTCCAAAATTGTCTGCTCTAGGTAAATCAGGCTGTATATTTATACCATCGACTGACCGATACAACAACATATTTTTCAGTACTGTTTGGACATTTCAAATCATGAACATGCAATTTCGTAAACACAAAAGAAAACATTACGGGAGTATCAAGTACACTCACAGCATGTTAAATGATGAGAACTGGGAAACACAGATTTGTGAATTGGGTCAAAAACATTCCTCCATATTTTTAACGATGCAAATAGGACACTGGAGTGTCAAACAAATCAAAACATTTACCGGGGTATTACGACCCGCCATAGCTATAATATGCAACGTTATAAACCCATACAGGCAGGCATCATATATGACATCAAGACTATGCAATATCTAATATTCCATCAATAACTTGTAGAAAACTAATTATCATAAGATGCTGATATCAAGATGCTTATATCTGAATAACTTGTAGAAAACCAATTATCATAAGATGCTGATATCTTACAACATGTCAAATGGTAGGAAAACCAAACCAAACCACACCAAAAACCCCTCTACAAACGATCCTTTCATTTGGAGAATCCTTTAGTAGGGTGATTATAGATTGTGTTGGTCCATTACCAAAACAATCACGTGTGCTTCAACCAGGTTCCCTGAGACCATTCCTTTACGCAATATTAAGGCAAAAACTATTGTTAAGGCCTTAGTTAAATTTTTCACACTTGTCGGCCTACCCCAGTCTGTTCAGTCTGATCAGGGATCTAATTTCATGTCAGGAATTTTTCAACAAGTCATGCATGAATTGGGAATAAAGCAGTACAAATCATCTGCATATCACCCAGAAAGCAAAGGCGCGTTAGAAAGATTCCACCAAACATTAAAGTACATGATTAGGACTTATTGTTTTGACACTGAGAAAGACTGGGATGAAGGCATACATGTGTTATTGTTTGCTGTTAGAGAGTCTGTTCAAGAGTCTTTAGGCTTGCCGGCATCATTGAAAACTGTTGACCGATTCTCTCTTGCAGGAAACAAGCCTATGTTTATGTATACTATGATTGTCTTTTTGAATTTGGTGCTAATACTGTTATATGGAATATGGAATAGGTCTTTGGATTATGGACGCGGATATTCTCTAATGGACGACGGCTGAATTATGAATGACGGACCAGACGCTTGTAATTCAGTCCATTTGAATTAGTCTCTGGTCATACAGTTAGAGAACCACTTAAACTGCTAAAGGAAAAGTTCCTAGACATTGATCTTGACTCATGTAGTCTCTTACAATATGTGTCGAACTTTCGCATCAGGTTGACTAAAGCACGTGATTTGGCCGTGTCAAATTTAAAGTCAGCACAAAAAAGTATGAAAATAACCTATGATAAACATGCCCTTAAACGAAGTTTCAATCCTGGTGAGAAGGTACTGGCTTTTCTGCCTATTCCTGGTAATCCACTTAAGGCTAGATATTATGGTCTTTATGTCATTGAGAAGAAATTAAGTGACCTTAATTATGTAATTCAGATTCCTGACAGGCGTAAAAACAAACAGTTGTGTCATGTAAATATGTCAAAGTTATACATAGACAAAGATAGCTCTAGCAGTACTGTACACCCTGTAAGTATAGTTAGTTCTGACCCTGATAATAATGAAACTTGTGAAGAGCCCATGACAGCGGCGAAATTACAGAACTCTGACTACTTAATTTGGATTCCAAGTTGTGTCATCTTGAACCAGCGCGTCAGGAAGAACTTCGAACTCTGCTCAGTCAATATGAACATTTGTTTCCCGACATTCCTACTCGGACTGATACAATTTCACATGACGTCGATGTCAGAGATTCTAATCCAGTAAAGCAGCACCCATATCGTTTGAGTCCCATTCAACAAAACTACCTGAAAAAAGAGATTCAGTATTTATTGGACAATGACTTCATTGAACCAAGTACTAGTAGCTGGAGTTCACCTTGTTTCCTTGTTCCAAAGCCAGATGGCAGTTACAGGATGTGTACTGACTAATGAAAGATGAACACATTGACCAAAACAGACACATTCCCTATTCCACGCATTGATGATTGCATTGATAAAGTAGGAAGTGCCAAGTTCGTGTCAAAGTTTGATCTTCTGAAAGGATTTTGGCAAGTTCCACTGACAGATCGTGGGAAGGAGATATCAGCATTCGTCATTCCGGACGGTCTGTTCCAGTACAACGTTATGCCATTTGGAATGAAAAATTCTCCAGCCGTGTTACTTCCGGTTTGGAAGGATGTGAGACTTACATTGATGACGTCATTGTCTACAGTGATACATGGGAAGATCATCTACAGAGAATTCGCGCACTGTTCAATCGGCTGAGTGACGCCAAGCTGACAGTCAACCTTGGAAAAAGTGAATTTGGACATGCACGTGTGACATTCTTGGGTCATGTTGTAGGTCAGGGTCAGGTAAAACCTGTAGATGCTAAGGTCAGTGCTATGCCGCTATTTCCAAGACCAACATGTAAGAGACAACTGATGCGTTTCTTGGGTATGGCTGGTTACTACAGAATTTCTTTTCCAAATTTTTCAGATATTACTGAACCTTTAACACGACCCTTAAGAAAGAGGGTAACTTTTGTTTGGACCGATGAATGTGAATCAGCTTTTAAAAACCTGAAAGCCATACTCAAGAGCGCGCCAGATCCTTTCAGCACCAGATTTTGATTCACCTTTTAAACTGGCTGTAGATGCTAGTGATGTTGCTGCTGGTTCCGTTTTGTTACAAGAAGGTATAGATGGTGTATGATATTTTTCACGTCCTTTCAGCACCAGATTTTGATTCACCTTTTAAACTGGCTGTAGATGCTAGTGATGTTTTGCTGGTGCCGTTTTGTTACAAGAAGGTATAGATGGTGTATGTTATTTTTCACGTAAATTTGACAAACATCAGAGAAATTATTCTATCATTGTGAAAGAACGTTTGGCAATGATATTGGCTTTACAACATTTTGATGTTTATGTTACTTCTACATCGTTGCCAATTACTGTATTCAGTGATCAAAATCCACTTGTTTTCATAAGTAAGATGAAAAACAAAAATCAAAGATTGTTGAGATGGAGTTTGGTGTTACAAGAATACAATATTGAAATCAGACATATTAAGGGCAAGAACAATTTGATCGCATATAATGTACATATGTTTGTCAGCATTTTTGCTGTTGTAATATAGATTTTGTTTTGTAATAATGTTTTGAATTGTTAAAGGGGAATGTTATCGCCGGACCTATGTAAACGTTAATATATACCTTGATACTATAAGAAATCGACTATATAGTTTTCCCCCCGATCTCCGAACTTCAAAACGGTAAATTTGGCGATTTAAACGCGTTCCTACCACGAGCCTGTCAAAGCGGTGACCTTTGCTCCATGACGTCACAGAGTGAACCAGTCAGCCATAGCATTAGCATTAGCATACGTAAACAAGTAAAATCTGCTCCAATATTTTTCGATTTTTCGACTGTATTCTCGTATTCTGGAGGCATCATACCTCGTCGGTGTGTTGTTGGAGGGTGTAGCAACACGAATGGAGATGGATTCAAGTTGCACTCGTGGCCAAAAGGGGAAAAAATCGGGGAGAAAATCGACGAAATTTGTGCAAAACACGTGGGGAAAGCCAACGAAATGGTCTCGCATTTATTTCGCTCACTAGACTGACGACAGCTATGCAACAACAGAGATGGCAAGAATGTGTGGATATCCCCCTATACTGAAAGAAGCTATTCCTACGAAGTAGGCTACAGATCGCAAATTGTCCGGTAATGAGTGAGTGAGTCAGTCAGTCAGTCCATCCGAATCCTTTCGTCGGCAAAATAAGGAGAACCGTTAACATTAGAACCTTGATTTTTTTCATGAACGTGCATTAGGGCATTGTTACCAGCAAGTTCTGAGCTGATCGAATTCTGATGAAAATTTAATTTATAATTAATTTTTTATTATTTATTGATGACTGGAGTGCACGGTCATGCCCATCGGGAACCCTTGACTGTACGCTTCACTGTGACTTTTAAGCGTCTGGGACTAACTTCGGCCGCCCAGCACTAAAGCAAAAAAAAAAAAAATTATGCGCCCAGCACTCGAAAATATCAGTAACTTTAATGGTACTTGCCAAAATATGTCGGCATTATACGTTTCCAGGTAGCTCCGCCATGTTTTCCCTAGTAGTCCACACCACGCTTCCCGAGCTGTATATGGCGGCCACGATGCATGAAGGAAGCAAATCATTTTATCGGAGAATGGAGGTTGTTATTTGGTCTGCTGCGAAGTTTTACCGAGCCACGAGTATCACTTTACATGTACATGTATTTTATAAATCATTGTCAGAAGCGCCAAGCAACTTTGAAAAACTTCTTCTCACAGAAGCGTCAGGGTATTTGTTGGCTTTCGGTGGTCGTTGTTGTTGTTCTAAGACGTCAGCTTCCAAAATATATTTTAATTACGGTATATCTATATTAAAAGCACACATGCGTACGTCGTAATCAGTCTATTAGATCTACATGTACTATGAGATATCTATAATATGGCTAGTTGAACAGTACACTTGAATCTAGTATTAAACTGGAGATTCTGGAGTAATCTATTTTTAGCCTCACTGTAATATGTTGACACACATTCCGATGGTATGGATCCGTTTTCACTCATTTGCTGGTCTTGGAATTCCGTTGAAGGCATATTATACTGCACGGTTTATATATCCAGCCTATACAACATTGCATAATTTCTTCAGTTCAGTCATTAGTTAAAAAATGTTCTACCTCAAAAAGAAATAAAAAATTACTGGATTTTATGAGAGAAATTACTAAATTTAAACACAACAATGACCCTATTATCTGTTATTACTGAAGAGATCGATAATAAAATCATCGTTGTGTTTTAAATTCAGTAACCTATAACCAGTTGTTTATTTTTTTCGTGTGTGCTTTATTGTTCATTGATTATTATTATGTACTCTCTTCAGATGAGGTACCTTGATGCCAAATAAATATATCCATGGAGAATGGCTCTCTTTTGATTCTTGCATTCTAACAAATCTCTGATCTTGACCGTTCTCACTTCAAATTTGTTTCTTTTCCAGTTTCCGGTCTTATTTTGGGACTTGAAACATTTACTTCTCAACTGCTCTGACAGAGCACCATTCCCTACGCTAATTTGAAAAAAAACTCCTAATGCCGAGATGAGGGGGTGGGGGGGTGCCCCACTCTCTCGGACTCTCCGCCCAACACCTCGTGCTGTACTGCTGGGCTGATCAGTGCCCATGGTAATAGAAACTGAGGGCGATAATAGTTGCTATGCTAACGACTCACCAGCGATGACATCTGGAAAAGTTAACAGTTCCCACTGTCAATTTAGAGATGCTATATAAATTCTCTCATGGTAGCACACAGGGCCCCCAAGTCATCTCTCGAGTACACACTTAAATTATATCAAACCCTATTTCGTAGGTCCTGTGACGTTAGTCACACTGCCATGTTTCCAAGATCAAGACAAATAAATCTTTATCAGAAAGAGAAAATAGACAACCCCTCAGTCTGCCGGAGTGCGTGAGTTATACAGGGACGACCGACCTCGTGGACTCGGCAAGCGACAAACCGTTCCCGCAGACAAGCACTGTAAATCTCCCTGGATGTTTGGGCCTCTACCGAAGATTTAATCTTCCACTCTTGAAATTTTGCATCAGTCCCACGGAGTGATCGAACAGCCAATCCTGAATCCTACATCATATTAACTGAACTGTAATAATCAATGTACTTTTAATCAACTTATTCCCGTATATAGGAAATTCACTTCTGGCACCAGCTTATCCTGATTATTTGGTGTCTTTTTGTATCTCCATGTGAGCACATACATTTTATTTTTTTTGATACAATAAATTGAAATTGATCACCCAGAAGAGTAACTGAAACTAACAGAAAGGTGTGAAGCAAACAATTTTTTTGTGAGGGTGTCCAAGAGGATTTGGTGTCTTTTTGTATCTCCATGTGAGCACATACATTTTATTTTTTTTGATACAATAAATTGAAATTGATCACCCAGAAGAGTAACTGAAACTAACAGAAAGGTGTGAAGCAAACAATTTTTTTTTGTGAGGGTGTCCAAGAGGGAGAGCGAGAGAATTAAGGTTTAACGTCGCGCGTTCAGCAACAGGGTGTCCAAAAGAAATAAACTGGGCTTCTCCACAGGTAAGTTAGTTATTGTTTCAACATCAAATAGCTTCCTTTGGAATTTAAACTTTGTTTTCATTTGAGAGAACTTATCCACAGGTATGGATTAGGTCTCGTTTTAACATCAAATCGCTAACAATAATTGACAAACACATAATAAAATTAAGCACGTAAGCAATCTAAATAAGCCGGCCTGCCACGGTATAACAATGTCCGTCCCGTAAGAATTGAAAAATAATGAACCATACAATGTCAATAAACACACACATATAAAAATAAAGGCGTAAATAACTACATAGTATGCTCTTACAATAACAAATTATCTGTGGATTTTAAATGAATATATATATGATAGTGACATCCACAATAAGCCAAGCCGGCCTAGTTTCCTTTTTGCTATATCATTTAGAAGTTTTTTTAGCACGGAATAGTAAATTTACGATCCTGTGCGTTATAATAACTGATTTATGCCTAAAAAAATGCCAGATAAAAGCAGAAATGTATAAATATTATTGTAAGATCCACAGATAGTTGTAATTTCGTGTATAAAGCATGTAATTAGTGTATTTAAACCAGCCTGCCACAGCCTGACACGGCCTGCCACAGGCTTGAAACAGGCCTGACATCAGGACGACCCAGTTTGACACCAGATTCGCTTGTACATATGGCTCAAATCTATATGACTCGATAGATTCTCCTCTCCTTTAGTTTCATGATCGCTTACTGCCTCTACATTCTATTCAGTTCCAAGACCTGTATAATCTCCAACGTCACAGTCTTCAACATGGTTAACGCTGAAATCGGAATCTGTGTCAGAGAGCTTGTACCGCTGTCTGTGTTATCCGCCATGTTTGACTCTGGCCGCTTCACTGTGTGACGTCACAGGGTAATCGCCGGGCGGATTTACTGGGGGTAAAAATCAGGCACTTTGGAGCCGTATTTCAGGATATTGCATCATCGCTAAAAATTTGAAAATAATTCTAAAAAATAAAGCAGGCCACAGGGAACTGCTTTTTATTGGTTTTAGCCTTTCAAAAATTGTGATAACATTCCCCTTTAAGAAAGTTCCAAGTTTGAAACTTTCTTCTTTTTAAGAGGGGGGCTGTCATGGTATTGTAGACACTGTGGACATTTCTAGAATAATAGAGCTACGTATTATGTGAGTCATTCATCTGGAGTTTTCTCGAAGCTGTCCGTGACCGATTTATCATAATTGGAAATGGCCGGTAATTGGGTCTCTAGCTGGCTTCTATGTGGGTGGATTAGATTGTGCTACTGGATATTACCTTTGCCTGAGATTACTGACTGCTGGATTGTATATTCCTATTGGATTACTCCTGTGTTATGAACTGGACAACAGCTGAGCGATGTGGACTATCAAAATACAGGAACGCGATTTCTGCGCGTCGGCACGGACTGTATAGAGATTTGCACGTTATTACGGACTCTGGGAGATACACCGGTATAGCATTGAACAGTAAGACTGTAATTCATATTTGTTTGTTAAGTTGACCTTACTTAATTAGTATATGATTTTAGTATTATAAATAAATATTTGATTGTTAATCTTTGATTTCACAAAAGCTTTCTGTTGCGTTTTTCCTATTATCGTTTAGACGTAACAAATAAGAGTAATAAAGGGCTTTATTTATGGTCGATATTACACTCTTAGGCTGTCGCCTTTCTACCAGAGGGTCGACATATAGAGATAATGTACAATAGCAAGTATATATACAAATAGAAGATAATAAATTGTTTACATAAATAATAAAAGTTTGTAAATATGTATATATTGCACAGCTGAAGTAACTAAGACTAACTATCTATAGCTAGGCTCTGAGCATATGCTGCCTGAGTGGATTTAAAAACTTGAAGGCTGCTGGACTTTCTTATTTCGACGGGAATTTCATGCCAAATTTTGGGGCCGTTGTACGAATTCAAAATTTTTGTTCTATGTGCTGACATGTACAATGAATGTTTCCGTGTTGATCGTGTTTGCCTTTCGTGTATATCTTGGGTAACCGCCAACAGGTCCCCTAAATAAAGAGGCGACAGGCCATGCCATGTTTTGTAAACTTGGACGGATTCTTTGAATTGTACATATCTTCGAAAAGGAAGCCAATTCATTCTAAGGAAGAGATCAGTCTTGGGAGTATAGAAATCTGCATCGAGAATAGTTCTCGCAATCCGTGCCTGCAGACGTTCCATTTTATTTAA
>JAVTVY010044870.1:0-20926 GCA_036873755.1 Hanleya hanleyi
ATGTGAAATAAACGAATGGGGTTCATGTAATTAGAGTATCTATAGGTGTATTAAGAACGTTTATTCATGTGGTTTGTGAGCGTACTATTTAAGTTGGGCTTTCAAAATGTATCTAAAGTGGACATTATCGCTGCGAGCGCACCACGTGTCGTGGTGTGTTTTAGGCCTGTTTTGTTAAACCAGAACGTCAGATGGAGTCAGGCATAAGGTGTGATATTTTTCAATATCGATGGGTGCTTGTGGGAAACAAAAGTGAAATAGAATCATAAATCTGCATACATTAAGTTCCAATTTATATCGGTGATCTAGGACCCCGGATCTTCCGAAGCCTATATGCTGCTGAAACGTTTTTACTTCTATACGTGGGATAATGGATGTTTCAGATCCACAGAGTGCGCAGGGTCCCCAAGACAAACTGTCAGGCTACTGGGAACGCACTCGGGCACTGATCCTGACCAACGAGGGAGTTCGATTCAACCTGTCACCTTGTCTGGATCAAGGAGGTTGGAAAGGAAGACCTGTAATGACAACCAAATCAAATTAATGCAATACTGACATATAATTCTTTGAGCAGGTATACAGGATTCAAATCGTGGTAGCGTACAATCCCTGCAAAGAAGATCCCTACTCTATGAATTATCTGTACTCTTATAGTTATCATTAACCGAAGTTCAATAGAAAATATATACAAAATAGATAGCCCTAGCTATTTCGCGAGCGGGCCTGGTCACAGCCACAGTCTGGTCACGACCGGTTCTCTCATGGATGGGTCCAGCTTCTATCTTCCTTCCCCCGGGCTTTGCAGTAGGATCCAGCGTCTATCGTCCTTCCCCAGATATACGTGGTAAGGTCCAGCGTCTGTCTTCCTTCCCCAGGTCTTCGTTCACTCCCGTATGGATGAACACTGCGTCGTGTCTCGTCTTACACGACTAGGCCCCTCCGTGGTTATGTCCGACGTGTGTCTTCCTTCCCCCGGTCTTCCTCCCTCCTCCCTCGGGTGGTATGGACTTCTCGTCGTCGTCGTGTCTCGTCTTACACGATTAGACCCCTCCAAACGTTGATAACCGTCAATGGATGCGGACGGCCTGGGCACGACAGTACTATCACAGTACAAAGGCTTCTACGGCACCGGCCCGTCTCTCTGTAACACCGCAGGACTATTCAACTGCACGGCTCACCACAGCAGCAGACGGCACCCCTCGTAGGAATACCCCCCCAGGCTTCAGCGACCCCGCTCACGGCGACTCACTCCGCGGCCCCGCTACAAGGACGAATCATCAAGGCTAGAGTTCACGGCTACACGGTCCACATAGGATCGAACATCAATAACACACGGTGGATGGGTAGGCACCTGGTCTAGTAACCCTCTTCCTATACTACTGTATGGGCACCTGGTATAGGAACCCTCTTCCTATACTACTGTATGGTCAACTGGTATAGGAACTCTCTCTCTATACTACTGTATGGTCAACTGGTCCATGAACCCTCCTTCTATACTACTGCATGGTCATCGCTATAGATGGGCATCTGGTCAAGGATTCCCCCTTTATATACTACCGTATGAGACAGTAGTAATCTATGATTGGCCGTGAATTATATATGTACAGGGTGGTGAGAGATCATATGCTTATGGAGGCGTGAATGAATAATCGTTTATCGTACGATTAACTGGGTAGATGTATATTTATCAAGCTATAGGCTCGAACCTATAGCTTGTGGGTGTTAGCGTGAATATATTTCAACCTGTACGTTGTGTATTTAAGTACGTATGTGCATGAATAATTGTTTAGGTAGGAACTGTGTATGATTTGCCTAGCTGTACTCTCTTCACAGAGACTAGCGTCTCCTACCGGATACAGCTTAATCGATACCATAACTGTATGGCCGTGCTATCAACACTAACGCCGTTAGTTAATTCCCAGAGCTGAGCCTGCACTATCGTACAGTAGAGATTAGGAATAACCATTGACGATAGATGTCTATACTCTTAACTCCCAGCGCAATACCCAAACAACTGTGCGATACGGTTGAAATAGGTAGAGATCGAAGTAGAGTAAACACAGCCCGGACGTGTGATTGTAAATGTGTGTAAATGTATGCAATGATGCTATAGTATTCGGCGGCGGCACTTCTACAATTCGGCGGCCTGGTCGCGGCCCGGCGGCGGCACTTCCTCAATTCGGCGACCTGGTCGCGGCCCGGCAATGTATTGAATTTCTTCTCCCCATAGATTTTGCGTGTGCTCTCACCTCGATGTTTCTGCTGGTCTCTCTCGTTTCAGCGGGAGTCCGGCTTATATAGAGCTACCGCTCTTCTGTGGATAAAGGTAGAAACAGACGTCGAAGATACCAGCGCCCTCTTTACTGTCAAATTACAACACTTCCCGATCAGTTTATCTGGACTTCGCTGGATAAATATGGCTATGGAGGAACAAACCATAATTCATAACGGGCGTAACTGGTAAATCTCAGCTTCCAACTCCCTCTAGTTAATTCATACGACGACCGCAAAGTTCACTGTCCTAATCTGCATATTCTCTGAAACCGACTTTCGGATTCCTGACACGTCATCTACAGCGAAGCAAGCTAGCTCACCAGGGTCCCTTTCACCGTCCCAACTGATCGTTTGAGATAACTTCCCCGGGATTTCGAGGCATTGTCTGTCTCCCGGATTATTATAGTTCATTCTCGGAGAATTACAGCGTTGGATTCCACCAGGTAAGTCAACCGCACACATAAACACAATGTAACTTTCGATTTCACATAGTCACGTATCATTCAGAAGCTGTGATTTATTAAAGGGGATCCCAAGGGGTCGTTGTCAACCTGCACTTTCGTTACACTGCCACCGGATCCTTGCTCGTTGGACTGGGAGGATTCGCTTCATTTTTTGTGTAAATGAATCGTATCGGTATCATATTGGTTTCTGGTGTTCCATGACGTAAAGTTCATCGTTTTGTGTGCTCCAACTATAACTAGAAAGCCAAATGGATTCAGCCATGAGGTGGGATTTTTTCAATATCGATGCGTGCTTATGCGAAACAAAAGTGAAAATAGAACCATAAATCTGCCTACATTATGTTCAGATTTATTTCCGGGAAAACGCTTAAAACGCGTCTCAGGCGATCTATTTCCTCGGAGTTTCCAGGGCCTTGGCGACCCCTGGACTCTCGCCAGTTGGGCTGTGATTTCCTCATTTTAGCTTTGTAAATGAATCGTATCATTACGCGTATTGGTTTCCAATGTTACATGACGTAACGGTCATCATTTTGTATGCGTTAAATACAACTAGAGCGACAGGAGATATTACTTTTTTCTTCAATATCGAAGCTTGTTTATATAAATGCGAAACAAACGTGAAAATAGAACCACAAATCTGCATACATTATATTCAGATTTATTTCCGGGAAAACGCTTAGAAAGCATCTCCGGCAATCTAGGACCCAAGAGCTTCAGGGGCATAGGCGGCCCCTGGACCCTCGCCTGTTGGGCTGTGATAGTCGACTCCCATATGAATTTTCGCTGGATCCTCCCCTGTTATGGGACGCCAGTTGCTCAAGTCATCCCATTACCTTTATACGAGAGGTTTTTGAGAGGAAGACATTGTCTCCTTTTCACCAGCTGCATTGAATGATTCAACAACCATCAATTTGATTTTATTCCAGAAAATCCGTTCCTGAAGATGATCCATTCTTCTTTTTAATTAGTGCTTCTCCGGTTTCTTGTACCAAGATTTCGCCGTCACAGCTATTTTTCTCTGCCTCAACTAATAGCGGAATGTTCAACCCTTCCAAGAAGTTTTCAAAATTGTCTTGCTCATTTTGAAATTCTGCTTTTTTGGAATAAAACGTATCCTAAAAATTTTACTGAGTTCCAAGTATTTTGTTAGTATCTGAAATAATATCCCCTTTTGTTTAGCTTAAAATGTGAATATGGCAGTGTAGACATGGACCGACGCAGAGAAATGGTACTATTAGAAAAAGAAGGGAAGTAACTTTGTATGAAGAATGCAAAGTGGTCTCATTATCACGCTTTTATGCCACTGCATGAAGCGCCGAAGACTTATTTGTATTTTATCTAGTTTTAGCACTCACAATTATTTTCGACAGTGCTACTTCGTCCCCCGTCCCAGCTTTCCTCGTATTTCACCCCGTGTCCCGCATCCCAGTTCGCCAGTAACACTGGTCATGCATAGCATATCACATTGTGTCCCGTGTCCCGCGTCCCAGTTCGTCTACCATACATTCACACTCTACATATACCGTACATAACTGCGGATGGGCGAGGCATGTAGCTGTAATTTTTCCAGCGTCCCATGTCCCGCGTCCCAGTCGCTCGCATCTTAGAACATATCGTACCAACTATAATATATACCTTGTTTAGATGTCCCGTGTTCCGCGTCCCAGTTCTCCTGTCATATATAATACATAGCTTACGGGTCCAGTATCCCGCATCCCACGTCCCAGCTCTAATGTACCTCTACATTCTTACATGTACTTATATTCAACTTATGATGTATCTCTTAGGTGTCCCATGTCCCGTGTCCCAGTTCTCCTGTCGTATATACACACTTACATCCTACCTAATATTGGATGTAAAGGCCTACGAGACAAGCGTTCTGTTTCGCTCTTTTAGTAAACTCATTTGCCCCCACCCACTCACTCTCTAATGTATATTCATACTATCTATACACTATATATATATATATATATTGGTGAGGTATATATATAAATCTATATATATTGGTGAAGTCTTACACCAAAGGCTTGCCGAAATCATGAATGTTTTGCTAACGCTCAAGCTGACATACACAAGTCTCCGGCCTTCCCACCAGGAGTTGCCATTCATACATATTACCTACAATTGGTAACCCCCGGCCTCTTACAGGAAAACAGTACCAGCCAAAGTGAATACAATTATTCACTCAGTACCGGTTGTAGTTATAGATCAATAAAATTACACCATACAGAAGCCACCCAAGAACAGAAGCCGTCAATGTAAACTGGCATTTGGCAACGTAAAATTTGTGGATGGGGGGGGATTAGGGTGAAGTGTCGAAATATGGGGTCTCTATATATAACCCCAGTGTCGAAATATGGGGTCTCTATATATAACCCCATGTTTATTTATATAAAGCATGGGGTTATATATAGAGACCCCATATTTCGACTTCAACTAACCACCCCGCCAAATCTCTTGTTTTGCGGGTCTGTGGCTAAAGCAAGTCCGAGGACCGCCCGAGAACGGAAGTTATCCAGAATAAGCTATATCACATTTCCAGTACTAAACAATACGATGAATTCTTTACAGTATGGGCAGATTAATCGCTTCTCAATTCGCTCTCTGGCCGTCCTCGACCAGTCAGAGGCTGCGATGTCGAAACCAGTGGTCTTTACTTCGATCACCAGAGCAAAACATGTACGACTGTGCAATACGGTGAAAGCAAGAAGAGATGGAGATCAAGTAAATCCTGCCCGAACTTTAATTGACCATCCGCGGACTCCCGAGATCCTCGCGGAGACTGGGCCTCCGCTTCTGCTCCTGCGTAGCACCTCTCCCACGGATGGTCAAGACGCTATTTTTGTCCCCCGCCGCAACGCGGCCGGGGACTTTAAAATGGTTCTTGCTTCTATGTGTCCGTGCATGCACGGACATGTCCGTGCAAATACTTCGTAAGCAATAACTTCTAAATGCTTTGTCGGATTCCTCCGAAATTTGGCATCTGCATTCTTTGCGACAAGACGTCGCTGGTATTACGTTTCAGCAAGATCCGCCTGTAGGTGGCGCCACTGGGTCTTGTTCCAATCTTTAATGCATGTCCGTTCATGTTTGTTCAAATCCTTCGCGAGCGATAACTTTCGAACAATTTGTCGGATTTCTTCGAAATTTAGTAAATGCATTCCCTGCGACAAAACACCGTTGGTGATGCGTTTCATCAAAATCCACTCGGAGGTGGCGCCACTAGAGTTCATTCCATTATTCCATGCTGCAAGTGATAACTTAGAAACACTTGGTCGAATTTCTTTGAAATATCCTACATATGTACCTTTCTGGGTAACATGAGAAACGTTGCGGCTCATCGGATTCTTCTCAAATTTGGCATGCATTTACCATGCCAGGAGCTGTTGCTTGGGATTGCCTTTCGCTCACTTGCACTCACAGGTGGCGCCACCTGGTGGCAACATCACAAATTCGTTTCCGGGTAATAACTTGAGAAGTGACCATCGGATTCTTCTCAAATTTTGTATGAATGTACCGTGACATAAGACGTCGCTTGATAATGCATTTCACTGACTTGCGCCTAGAGGTGGCGTCACCTGGTGTCAAAATCTAAATTTGGTTTCTGGGCAATAACTTGAGGACCCTCATCGGATTCTTCTCAAATTTGGTATGCAGATGTCCCCACGATACCATGTTCCTTGGGATTGTATTTTCCCGCATGCCTACAGGTGGCGCCTCCTGGTGGAAAAATTTGTTTCCGGGCAATAATTTGGCAAATGCTCATCAGATTATTCTCAAATTTTGTATTCATATGTGATCCGCCCCAAATAACATGAACACCGGTGGGCATCTAGTACCGGCAATAACTTGAGGACCCCTCTTCAGAGTCTCAAAGATCATATGCCGATACCATGACATGAGATGTGATTTGGGATTGTGTTTTGCCTGCTTGCACCTACAGGTGGTGACTCCTTGTGGCAAAGTCTAAATTTGGTTTCTGGGCAATAGGTTGAGGATGCCTTCATATTCTTGTCAAATTTAGTTTGCAGATAATATGCCATGAGTTGTCTCTTGGGGTTGCATTTCGGTTACATAATTTTCATGCTACATGGTAAAGAAAATATATTACAGTAGCAATCAACATTCAGTCAGCCATTCGGAGTTGATCTCAAAACCTGGGAAGGTGGAAAGACCCCTCTGCTTCTTACGCCTGTGAAGTAGCTGTTGCCATCCTCATGAATATCTTCTGAAACCGACAGCGCTTATAAATATTGCTGCCATTTTGGCGGGGGACCTAGCATCCTCTGGCTGCTTGTTCTCTCTAGTACATGGCCTTTCTAGCCGAATCCATCTTCTCTAGCCAAGTCGACGTACATCACGTTGCTCTGTACATTGCCTTGGCATACTTCTCTAGTAAAGTTGGAACGTGAATCCTCATCGATGAGGGGGATGCAGAGACGGCTTATTGCTGCATCCAATCAGAATGCGCGTTACGTAGCAGTTGATTCCCAAGATGGCGGCCCCCAGTAAGAACGAGCTGTGTCGAATGTGCGGGGAAATTCTGCCGGGAAAAAAACAGGAGAAGCATTTTCATGGCCACTTTCCATGTTCTGATCAATTGAATCAGCTTTTGGGACGCGCTGCACGGTCGAACGATAACGAATCGCGTTACGAGTGTGGTCGACTTGAAATTGAAGGGGAACAACTCCTGGAGGCAAACAGTCGCTCATCGTTAAAACTTCCACTAGGTGGCGCAGAGCAGTACACCTCTGCCACCAGCCAAGAATGGCAAGGCAGCGTCGAGAGCTTTGCGATGTAGTTTACTTGGCTGGTGAAGATGAGCCGAACCATACCATGATGATTTCCGAATGCTGATACTGATATTTTCTGCAATCCGGGCAGGTCGATTTGCCCGCCTGGTCTGATCGTTTAAGATAATTCTGCCGGAATTTCCAGGCATTGTGTGTCCTCTGAGAATTCTCAGAGGACATTCTAGGAAAGTTTCAGCGTTAAATTCATTCTGGTAAACAAACCACTCGCTATTTTAATCACGTATACATACAGTCACCCACATGTATCAAAGATGATCATGACCAGGAATATCAACTGAAATCATTAAGTAGAAACGCAAGCGACTTCGCTACAGCAGCATCGGAGGTGAGTGTTTGATATCATTGATGCGAGATTCTTTCACGAAAGATAGAAACAGTGCTGAAACTTTCAGCACAGTTCTTCATTACATTCACCAAATAACCAACTGTATTACACATACATGTCAGCGGCGGCATATTGGCTCGACTGGCTGCTCTAATGGCGTTGGGCATTTTTTACGCGCTTTCTCTCCTAAACTATATGCATTTTGATGGGAATTGGTATTTCCGGCAAATTAAATGACTGATTCCCACTATAGTTCAAGACTTTGCTGTCTTACAGTGCACAGCATGTGGGCCACCGTGAGCTGTGGGTTGTTCTCTTCATCTTTCCCCTATGTTTATAACATGAAACGGGTTTTTGAAGTATTGATAACTGGTGTAAATATGGTAATAAGGATAAAATATTCCCGCCATTCCAAGAAAGGATCAACAAGCTTAGATGTACGATAACTCTGACAACCTCAGGTCGAAAATATACTAGTTAACGTTAGTTGAAAAACTCGCTCCATGTCATAAACCAAGACAACAACCCACAGCTCACGGTGGCCCAGATGCTGTGCACCAGTGTCGCAGACGCCCTGGCCAGATAACATTGCCCAGGGATTAACTTGTGCTATAATGGGAAGCTGCCATTAATTTCGTCCAAATTCAGACAAGACAACTGCTAATTAATGGAATGAAAAACATCAAATATGCAAGGATTCATCATAGAAACTGATGGCGGCCATATTGCAAAACAGACGCCATGACGAACATAAGACAAAATAGAAGTAAGCCGGTCTAACTGTGAGAAAAGTTACATGTATTTTCTTGTCAAATGCACAAATTTCGCACCACATTTCCCAAATATATCATGCATACATGCATGGACACTGTCACGTCATTGGCCGCCATTTCTCAAATTTCTTTGACTGTTCTGATGGCTTGGTCTTTCCAAAACTGTTGAATATGATATAGACAGTTATTTCTGGCAACATCAATTAGTTAAATCCATTTCCAGGCAAGACAAATGTCAAATCTGAGATAAAACGAAACAAAAGCGAATATTTCTGAGGATCGTTCATGGTCGCCATTTTGAATCCTCGGCAGCAAAGTTCACGCGAATTTGCTTAAAATGATGCTCATATGAAATTCTATCCAATCAGAAAGTTTTAGCTCCTAATTCGTCGTCGTTTTGTCGATACCGTCCAGTTTATTTGCAGTAGCAGAAACTGGAGAAGGCCATTTTGTAAAATGACACCCATGACCCAGATAGGAGAAATCTGCGATGGCTCTATATCCAAAAGTGTTTATATATTCATGATCTAACTCTGTGCCAAGTTTCATGCTTTTACCATTAAACCCACATTTCATCCATTTTTCTCACATATCTGCTGTACTATAAATCCAGTTTGATCTCGATATTTCAGTGAAATTTTATTTTTCAATAGTACATTACGACATTCGACTGCACAATACACAACCACAATAGTATTAAGTGACTAATCACTGTTCCGGCAATTTCACAAGTATAATCCACATTCTTGTGGTAAACACGACCTCAGTACAGGAAATCGGAAAAACTACGGGGTCGTAGCCCACAAGGGGCACGAATTTGGGATACTCCGCATGATCAGACCGAAGTTATGGAAATTAGTTTCTTTATTTCTCACACTCCAGATGCATAGCTGTTTGATCTTTCTTAGGAAAATCGATTTTACGAACGGCCTAAAGAAATATAATTGACGATAGTTCACATAAACATTAGAGCTTCTATTTTGTGATGGGGACACCAAGGGCTGGGGGTGTGTCTTCGTTAAATGAATTTAATTGAGCCGATCGAGGGTCCCACGGAACCAGTCGGCAGTGTGTTGTTTCGGACACACCCTAATATACCCAGGTAACACCGGTTGCCGCATGGCTACAAACAGAAGTATCTACGAATGATCGTACAATACGTTCGGAAAATGGTCAAGTACAGCGTATCACGTTGGGCATACCGGTTCTCATCAGATCACCCAAGTTAAGCAACGTCCTCAATACTAGATTGGGTGACCGGGAGCTGTACTGGCTGGGCTGATAAGTGTCCAGGATAATAGAAAACTGTGCACACTCTCTTGTTCTGGCACATGTAGGCACCGTCGTGATATGACAGAAACAAATGTTGAAAACGACGTTAAATCTTACTCATTCTCTTACTCAGATAATGATCCACATCATTCAGTCCCATATCTATTAGCAGTAGTGTAACCAGAAAAGAGGTCCCTCGAAAGTGGCGTCATCAGAATTAGAAGAACCAAAGCCACATATCATGTACTGAGCGGTATCGTCACCGCTGAGAGATTCATAGTGGTATAATTCGTGGAGACGAATAAATGGCTTTGAGCAGGTAGTACAAGTGAAACGGCAAGACCGCTCGAGCTTTGTTGCGCTAGCTGGCGATCTGTTTTTAGTACCACCGATTTAAACTGGTGTAAACCAGTTCAAATAAGTCCTGACCCCGTTTGGTAGAAACTCCTTGCTGGCCATCTATATTCAGTATGCAGCAGTCGAATGTTGTCGTCTTCCAGCGGGAGATCCGCTTTTTAGAAAAAAACATCAGCTTTAGTATCTCTTTCATACACACATGTCTGCTTGATTGTTACGACTAGCTGTGTCAGGATGGTCGAGTGGTCTTAGGCACCAGTCACATGTGCTGGTCTACGAATGCGGGCGAGGTTTTGAATCTCACTTCCGACTCCATTTTGTACCGTTATATATTGTGACTGCCTGAACATGCACACTCGGGGAGTAGCATAGAAAGTGAATTTTCGGTGTGTATTGTGGTGGTGACTGATCACGGTCACCTTCGGGCAGGTGTTGACTTATCTGTGCTTGTCGCCCCGTACACTAAGCTCACTCCTCATACACTACGTTGATTCTCTGTATGAACTACATTAAGGTTCTTTAAGGCGGCTTTGTCGCTCTGTAACACTAAATAACACTGGATTGTCGTTCTATAACGCTGCATTGATGTTCTGATCATTGTATTGACGCTATATAAACGCCCAGATTCCATGTGTTACATAGACACTCTGTTTTCACCGCATTGACATAATATAACACCACATTGCCGTTCTACATTGTATAGCACTGAAAGGACCTGAAACAGCCAGAACTCTATAGCCCACAAGGCTACACCAGGGTGAGGGCTGTGTCAGCCAGGCGAGTGCACATGTCTGCAATGACGTAAGTTCCGGTGAAATTATTTTTCATACGTAAGAAATTATTTCGTGAGCAAGAGTTACAAACTAAGAACATATAAGAATATTTCTATTTGAAAATCTTTTATAAGAATAGCTATCTCCTGTGCCTCCCAAGAAAGGTTTTCTTGAATAAGAGAAATAAATATTTTGTGTTGAATTTGGAAAAATAAGTAAAACTTTATTATTATAAAAGCAACAAAAGACTTCTTTGAGCCAATCCCTTTCATGCAAACATTCTTGTTTTATAATCTATAGCGATTTATTCCGTTATAAAGTCAATATATTGTTTTCTTCTTATTTAAGAAAATTCAAGAAAACTTTTTTGACTGTGTACGAACACATAGCGACACAGACCGTCGCACATAGCCATATTAATCTGTTATACAGCGCCAGTTCACTAAACGTAATATAACAAGGGTGGTGGATAAAGATGTCGACGTACTCACAAGAAGTCATATGACCCCCGAGGCCAAAATGCTGACTGTATTGTATCTTGAAACATCATAAGAACCAAACCTGATTCCTAGACGACTTACACCGTCCAGTAAAGCTGTACGGTATGTAGTACCTGGATCGTTTACAGTGACACAAACGAGCACTCCATAGGCTTGAGGTGAAGTGGAATGTGAGGAATACAGACACCGCTTCAAGAACCTAAGACAGTTACGGCGTCACCAACGCACACGACACCCTGTGCCTCAGGTACGTTTGAAGATTGAGGCGCTGCCAGCATCGAGGAGCCGGTTCGTCCTAGTTCGCTCAAGTATAGCTCATTAGCTCTTTCTGGAAGTATCTGGTTAGAGGTATGAAAAGCTGCTTCCTGGAAAATAGTCGCTTCAGTTTCACTTTTACCAAAGACACTCGCAATTATTTTAATTATTACATTGATGAACTATTCAAGAACATTTGATTAAACAATTATTATGTTTACCTTTTTTGCATGAACCAATGCAGAGACGGCTTATTGCTGCATCCAATCAGAATGCGCGTTACGTAGCAGTTGATTACCAAGATGGCGGCCCCTAGTAAGAACTGGCTGTGTCGAATGTGCGGGGAAATTCTGCCGAAAAAAACAACAGGAGAAGCATTTTCACGGCCACTTTCCATGTTCTGATCAATTGAATCAGCTTTTGGAACGCGCTGCACGGTCGAACGATAACGAATCGCGTTACGAGTGTGGTCGACTTGAAATTGAAGGGGAACAACTCCTGGAGGCAAAAAGTCGCTCATCGTTAAAACTTCCACTAGGTGGCGCAGAGCAGTACACCTCTGCCACCAGCCAAGAATGTCAAGGCAGCGTCGAGAGCTTTGCGATGTAGTTGACTTGGCTGGTGAAGATGAGCCGAACCATACCATGATGATTTCCGAATGCTGATACTGATATTTTCTGCAATCCGGGCAGGTCGATTTGCCCGCCTGGTCTGATCGTTTAAGATAATTCTGCCGGGATTTCCAGGCATTGTGTGTCCTCTGAATTCTCAGAGGACATTCTAGGAAAGTTTCAGCGTTAAATTCATTCTGGTAAACAAACCACTCGCTATTTTAATCACGTATACATACAGTCACCCACATGTATCAAAGATGATCATGACCAGGAATATCAACTGAAATCATTAAGTAGAAACGCAAGCGACTTCGCTACAGCAGCATCGGAGGTGAGTTTTTGATATCATTGATGCGAGATTCTTTCACGAAAGATAGAAACAGTGCTGAACCTTTCAGCACAGTTCTTCATTACATTCACCAAATAACCAGCTGTATTACACATACATGTCAGCGGCGGCATATTGGCTCGACTGGCTGCTCTAATGGCGTTGGGCATTTTTTACGCGCTTTCTCTCCTAAACTATATGCATTTTGATGGGAATCGGTATTTCCGGCAAATTAAATGACTGATTCCCACTATAGTTCAAGTTATTCTCGGGACTTTGCTGACTTACAGTGCACAGCATGTGGGCCACCGTGAGCTGTGGGTTGCTCTCTTCATCTTTCCCCTATGTTTATAACATGAAACGGGTTTTTGAAGTATTGATAACTGGTGTAAATATGGTAATAAGGATAAAATATTCCCGCCATTCCAAGAAAGGATCAACAAGCTTAGATTTACGATAACTCTGACAACCTCAGGTCGAAAATATACTAGTTAACGTTAGTTGAAAAACTCGCTCCATGTTATAAACATTGAAGAGAGACCAAGACAACAACCCACAGCTCACGGTGGCCCAGATGCTGTGCACCAGTGTCGCAGACGCCCTGGCCAGATAACATTGCCCAGGGATTAACTTGTGCTATAATGGGAAGCTGCCATTAATTTCGTCCAAATTCAGACAAGACAACTGCTAATTAATGGAATGAAAAACATCAAATATGCAAGGATTCATCATAGAAACTGATGGCGGCCATATTGCAAAACAGACGCCATGACGAACATAAGACAAAATAGAAGTAAGCCGGTCTAACTGTGAGAAAAGTTACATGTATTTTCTTGTCAAATGCACAAATTTCGCACCACATTTCCCAAATATATCATGCATACATGCATGGACACTGTCACGTCATTGGCCGCCATTTCTCAAATTTCTTTGACTGTTCTGATGGCTTGGTCTTTCCAAAACTGTTGAATATGATATAGACTGTTATTTCTGGCAACATCAATTAGTTAAACCCATTTCCAGGCAAGACAAATGTCAAATCTGAGATAAAAGGAAACAAAAGCGAATATTTCTGAGGATCGTTCATGGTCGCTATTTTGAATCCTCGGCAGCAAAGTTCACGCGAATTTGCTTAAAATGATGCTCATATGAAATTCTATCCAATCAGAAAGTTTTAGCTCCTAATTCGTCGTCGTTTTGTCGATACCGTCCAGTTTATTTGCAGTAGCAGAAACCGGAGAAGGCCATTTTGTAAAATCACATCCATGACCCAGATAGGAGAAATCTGCGATGGCTCTATATCCAAAAGTGTTTATATATTCATGATCTAACTCTGTGCCAAGTTTCATGCTTTTACCATTAAACCCACATTTCATCCATTTTTCTCACATATCTGCTGTACTATAAATCCAGTTTGATCTCGATATTTCAGTGAAATTTTATTTTTCAATAGTACATTACGACATTCGACTGCACAATACACAACCACAATAGTATTAAGTGACTAATCACTGTTCCGGCAATTTCACAAGTATAATCCACATTCTTGTGGTAAACACGACCTCAGTACAGGAAATCGGAAAAACTACGGGGTCGTAGCCCACAAGGGGCACGAATTTGGGATACTCCGCATGATCAGACCGAAGTTATGGAAATTAGTTTCTTTATTTCTCACACTCCAGATGCATAGCTGTTTGATCTTTCTTAGGAAAATCGATTTTACGAACGGCCTAAAGAAATATAATTGACGATAGTTCACATAAACATTAGAGCTTCTATTTTGTGATGGGGACACCAAGGGCTGGGGGTGTGTCTTCGTTAAATGAATTTAATTGAGCCGATCGAGGGTCCCGCGGAACCAGTCGGCAGTGTGTTGTTTCGGACATACCCTAATATACCCAGGTAACACCGGTTGCCGCATGGCTACAAACAGAAGTATCTACGGATGATCGTACAATACGTTCGGAAAATGGTCAAGTACAGCGTATCACGTTGGGCATACCGGTTCTCGTCAGATCACCCAAGTTAAGCAACGTCCTCAATACTAGATTGGGTGACCGGGAGCTGTACTGGCTGGGCTGATAAGTGTCCAGGATGATAGAAAACTGTTCGCAATCTCTTGTTCTGGCACATGTAGGCACCGTCGTGATATGACAGAAAATAATGTTGAAAACGACGTTAAATCTTACTCATTCTCTTACTCAGATAATGATCCACATCATTCAGTCCCATATCTATTAGCAGTAGTGTAACCAGAAAAGAGGTCCCTCGAAAGTGACGTCATCAGAATTAGAAGAACCAAAGCCACATATCATGTACTGAGCGGTATCGTCACCGCTGACAGATTCATAGTGGTATAATTCGTGGAGACGAATAAATGGCTTTGAGCAGGTAGTACAAGTGAAACGGCAAGACCGCTCGAGCTTTGTTGCGCTAGCTGGCGATCTGTTTTTAGTACCACCGATTCAAACTGGTGTAAACCAGTTCAAATAAGTCCTGACCCCGTTTGGTAGAAATTCTTTGCTGGCCATCTATATTCAGTATGCAGCAGTCGAATGTTGTCGTCTTTCAGCGGGAGATCCGCTGTTTAGAAAAAACATCCGCTTTAGGCGCCCGACGCGGGTACGATCTCTTTCATACACACTTGTCTGCTTGATCGTTACGACTAGCTGTGTCAGGATGGTCGAGTGGTCTAAGGCACCAGTCACATGTGCTGGTCTACGAATGCGGGCGAGGTTTTGAATCTCACTTCCGACTCCATTTGGTACCGTTATATATTGTGACTGCCTGAACATGCACACTCGGGGAGTAGCATAGAAAGTGTATTTTCGGTGTGTATTGTGGTGGTGACTGATCACGGTCACCTTCGGGCAGGTGTTGACTTATCTGTGCTTGTCGCCCCGTACACTAAGCTCACTCCTCATACACAACGTTGATTCTCTGTATGAACTACATTAAGGTTCTTTAAGGCGGCATTGTCGCTCTGTAACACTAAATAACACTGGATTGTCGTTCTATAACGCTGCATTGGTGTTCTGATCATTGTATTGACGCTATATAAACGCCCAGATTCCATGTGGTACATAGACACTCTGTTTTCACCGCATTGACATAATATAACACCACATTGCCGTTCTACATTGTATAACACTGAAAGGACCTGAAACAGCCAGAACTCTATAGCCCACAAGGCTACACCAGGGTGAGGGCTGTGTCAACCAGGCGAGTGCACATGTCTGCAATGACGTAAGTTCCGGTGAAATTATTTTTCATACGTAAGAAATTATTTCGTGAGCAAGAGTTACAAACTAAGAACATATAAGAATATTTCTATTTGAAAATCTTTTATAAGAATAGCTATCTCCTGTGCCTCCCAAGAAAGGTTTTCTTGAATAAGAGAAATAAATATTTTGTGTTGAATTTGGAAAAATAAGTAAAACTTTATTATTATAAAAGCAACAAAAGACTTCTTTGAGCCAATCCCTTTCATGCAAACATTCTTGTTTTATAATCTATAGCGATTTATTCCGTTATAAAGTCAATATATTGTTTTCTTCTTATTTAAGAAAATTCAAGAAAACTTTTTTTACTGTGTACGAACACATAGCGACACAGACCGTCGCACATAGCCATATTAATCTGTTATACAGCGCCAGTTCACTAAACGTAATATAACAAGGGTGGTGGATAAAGATGTCGACGTACTCACAAGAAGTCATATGACCCCCGAGGCCAAAATGCTGGCTGTATTGTATCTTGAAACATCACAAGAACCAAACCTGATTCCTGAACGACTTACACCGTCCAGTAAAGCTGTACGGTATGTAGTACCTGGATCGTTTACAGTGACACAAACGAGCACTCCATAGGCTTGAGGTGAAGTGGAATGTGAGGAATACAGACACCGCTTCAAGAACCTAAGTCAGTTACGGAGTCACCAACGCACACGACACCCTGTGCCTCAGGTACGTTTGAAGATTGAGGAGCTGCCAGCATCGAGGAGCCGGTTCGTCCTAGTTCGCTCAAGTATAGCTCATTAGCTCTGTCTGGAAGTATCTGGTTAGAGGTATGAAGAGCTGCTTCCTGGAAAATAGTCGCTTCAGTTTCACTTTTACCAAAGACACCCGCAATTATTTTAATTAATACATTGATGAACTATTCAAGAACATTTGATTAAAAAATTATTATGTTTACCTTTTTTGCATGAACCAATAAATCTTGCATACTTATACATTATAAAGATAATTTTCTCAAAATATGTTTAATTAATAAAATGAATTGTGAGGGCCTTTGGTACTTACCGGAAGTTCTCTGCACCAACACGTCACTAGTGGAACAAGAGAGATAAAATTCTTTCCGAATTGGGCTATAGCTGCATACGGTCTGCCGCGAGACGTCTAATCGTGTGGATAATTTACACTGCCATGAGTCTGCCAGTCAAGGCCCTTAAGCCCGGCGCACACGAGAGCTATCAGCTGAGCTGACGGCCTCAATTGCCTGTCAGCTCAGGGTTAGCTCTCGTGTGCGGGCAAATTTTGGTGAGTTTTTGGCCTCGCGAGGCCGGGGGAAAAATATCAAACTTGTTTGATAATTTCGCCTCACGAGGCCAAATCCTCAGCGTGTGCAGCGAACGCAAGTCAACAGCTCAACAGTTTTCTTGGACCGTCCAATGAATCGCATGTTATTTTCACGCGATTCATACGCACGACTCTTCAAAATGGTCTTGAAGAAGACGTTATGCGGGAACTGAAATCAATTTCGTGAAACGTTTGCTGACCGTGTGCGCTGAAACCACACGAAAGCTAGCAGGCAATTGAGGCCGTTAGCTCAGCTGATAGCTCTCGTTTGCGCCGGGCTTTACCCAGTATTGTACGATCTGCGATGAGCGGTTTCAGAGCCTGGGTGCGTTACAGCGCCCTGAACAACCTGTAACCATTTCGGTCATCTATACGCGGTAAGACTGACCCTGGGATCGTGTGTATCCATTTACAGCCTACTTTCGGCAAGTGCGAGAGGGAATTTCCAGAAATCAATACCACGTGACTTCGTCAGCCAATCAGCTAAAGTCTACCGACGTAACCCCAACGTAACTCGCCATTTTCGAATCATGTGATGCCCTACTTGTTGAAAATTACAGATCTACCACACCTCTTGGGTGATACTTAAGTTATTTATACCTATATATTTTGTAAGCCTAGCCTATATCTGTTTCCCAAGTGGTTTGAAAACCTGTAATTTATCAGATTTCTCGAGTCTGTTCTCTGCCGGATGAAGGCCGAACAGAATCCCGTAATATACCGGATATGGCTCCGCAATAATGGAGACTCACGATTCGCAAGCCATCTTATGGATGGCGAAGTGTACGCAAATGCGCCCTGAATAGTTACTCCATGGGTCAGCGCTGGAGGAATGTCAGGACTGTGAACGAGAGTTCAAACAAGTCAGTCAATTGAGACGCGTAACACCAAGTGCCCCAAGCACGTTTGGTAGTTGAAGAGCACATAGAGAACAGCATGGACGAGAAGGGGCCACCCACCCAACAAATTGAGAAGCCTATCTATCCCCAAACACCCCATCGTCGGAGAGGAATCCACCACCCACCCAAAGCATAACAACGGACGATGATGTGGCCTCATTTCAACAGCTCGACTTAGACGAGAAGATCTTGAGCCAGGTGCTGTTTGACCGACCTTTCAGCATCACGGATCATATGTCGCTGAAACGGTTTGGGCATTAGCCCAGAAGCAACGCCCGAACTTCCGATAGACCGCGAAGGTGGCATCCAATGCATGTCTGTATACCCCGTACACTCCGTATTTGTCAGACGAACCATGACTAAGGATGATGGTGACCAATGTCGTGTTTTTCATCACCAAATTGCTGACCAATTTATCTGTTGATGTTAATGAACGAAGATGCGTCCAATGGTGGCTGCTTGTTAAGCGAACCCAGCCGACACACATATAGACACCGTAATAAATATACCCGGCTCCTCCATTCTGTACACCGAAATCTATCCAAGCTGATATCTTGGGATTACTTCTTCGTACAAGGAACTAGATCTGTCCAACCTGACAGGGCTGAGTTGTTCTTATATCAAAATCTGTCCAATCTGATAAACAATAGTTATCGCCTGAGAGGGAGGCAATCAAGCCGAATGAACACTCAAGCCCATGCGAGTTGTGCACCGAGGTCGCGAACCGAACGAGGTGATCAACTCACGAGCTGAGTGTTCATTCGGATTGGACGTCAACCTCGAAGGCGGTAATTCACTTACACAATGGCTCTATGTCTCACACGAAAATTATAAGATTCACCCGCCTTGCAACAGGATTTGCATGTGTAAAGGCGCACACGCGGGCTAACCCCTGGGCTAACGGCCTCAATTATCTGTTGGCTCAGCGGGCATCAGAACACTATTAATTTTGTTACTTGTTATGTATTAGCATACAAAAATCACAAAAATCAGAAAACTATCGATGCATAAATCCACTTGGCATGACAATATTCACTTTGTGGGACATTAACTTTTAAAGTCTTGACAGGAGTTGACTATGGAAATTTCAAATTACCGCCATTGACGGCTGATCGGTGTTACCGAATGTCATTCAATTTGCAAACAGGGAACCTTCTCACCCCTCGATGATTATGTCTCCAACCGCCATGCTTTCCCCAAAATGGGACAAATCAACACCAGGAGGTACAGTTTGAAGCCTCATCTGCAATATGAAATATCAGATATATCAGAAATGCTGAAACATCACACCACATAAAATCCACAATGATCTGCTCTCAAATTTCTAAACAATGTAGTTCGAGGGCTCCGACCCGGAAGTGATTAACTCTCGTCTGATGCCTGTCAGTCATGAAACTTTTGTTGAAATAAAGAATGCTTTCATCTTAACAAACAATACCCATCCCCAAATTATCTTGAGAAAGCACAGATAAAACTATGCACAGATAGAGATTTTACAGCTTATATACCAAGGCACCCCCTTTATAATTTTCCCTCAGTTTGCCCCATATGACTTAAGAATGAGGTACAAGTGAAAAGTACAATATCCCACTGACCTGTACATATTTTTCCATCTGGTAAAAAGCACCAAGTAGACAATCCTTCTGCGCATAATAAGAAGTATAAAGCATTGACTAGATATGTTAAACACTATTTTAAATTATTTTTTTATTATTTTAATTCATTTTTTAAGAACAGTTTCAAATTAAAACTTAAAAATAAAGAAAAATTAAATTCAAAATCCCACAAAACATAATGTGTTTACAAGCTGCTCATTTAGACTATATTTGGTAAAAAATCCCCTTCGTGAAAGTGGTTAATTTCCCCATGTAATCAGTGGGTCATCCCAGTAATCTAACAAATGTATAAAAATTTGATGTTGATACAAAGATCAAAGACATGTTGAATCCTATAATAAGTGACAGCAATATACACAAATGTGTACACAACACATCTAAAAATATAGCACAGACTGTGTTTATGGTATACACAACTTCCATATAGAGAATATGTTAGTTCAATTGTATGGATCTACATCTCATCTACATCTTGTTGGCATTAATTAGAAGGATGCACATATTACTTGTAAACAGTTATTATTACTGAGAAAACTCATAAATAACATTGAGGAATATATTCTGTGTCTGATTTCAAGTCCATAAATGCAATGGTTGCAAACAGACAACACTTGTCAAAACACAACATAGAAGAAAAAAAGAATAAAATTCAATGAAAACATATCTGATGGTCATTTGCTGATCTCTGCTACATAATACAACCATGAAAGGTGAAGACAGATGGAAGTTGACTCACTTCAACTGTTAACTGTTTGGTGAAACATTGAAGTGGCAACTTACAGAAATCAGTGCCTATCTTCCAATAGAGTTGAAGGCCATACCTCTGAGTCACACCGTGCGAAATGCCAGAGAAACTATTTGGCCTGTGCAGGGCGTGTGGGGGGGAGAACTTGCTAATATTTTATGCCTGTAATCCATGTTCCTTGCTACCCACAAGATCTCTAATCTGAATATGAAAGAAAAGTTACAAACTTATAATCCTGGAGATACTGAAAATGAAATGAAGAGAAAGTATTGCTATGATGCAACTGCGACTGACAATAGACACACACAAATGTGAAGCCATCAACAGTCAGATTAATTAA
>JAVTVY010044871.1:0-19797 GCA_036873755.1 Hanleya hanleyi
AGAATCTCGCCAACAAGGCCACAAGGACCAGTAGGAAGCCAGCTTCTACATTGTTTGAAAAAATCAGTATCTTTCTTGTACAATATATGGGATGCACTGAAAGGGTATTAAACACGTCCAGTCAATTGAATTGCTCTGGTAGACGTCGATCACTTCGCACCGTATGATGACAGTCTTCCTGTTGGGCAACTGCACCAAAATAATTGCTCCTGAGGAAATTACAACACATATAAGGGAAGTGAGAAAAGGTGCCGACATACTGACAGAGCCACATGACTTCACAGTATAGTCTCCCGGTTAACCTATTCTAAAGCACATACCAAGAATCTAACGATTCGTGATATGTGTTGTATCTCAGGTACGCTTTTATTGTACCTGTTCATGTGGCAACTTGGATGACATGACAATGGAAGTCATGCTTGGAGTATCATGAGTGTTAAGATCAGAAAGGAACCTTCGACCTTCCTCATGAACGAGACAGTCAATCCGCGATTTCGTTTGACGTCTCTCTTCTGTACTGTATTTCGTAGGGGTATTCTTCCATCTCAAGACTTCATTGTATCAATCTTGAGGTAAGATAAAGAAGGGGATTACGATCCGTCAGTATGGCATGCCGTAGTGATACGACCGGAAAACTCGACTGGCGCTCTCTCTGGATGGGAGAGTACATTTGTAAGTGAGGAATGTGAACACGCGTACCTGCAGCTGGGTATTGCATAGCACAGCACCCACGGCTTTAAGGCTGACATCTTGTCAAATGTCGATTCTTAGCCATCATATTTTCACGCAAAAGTAGACTTCTTAGCCACCATATATAAAGTTTGACTTTTCATTTACCAATTTTATATAATCCGCGTGCATGCAACCTTGATATTGTGATGTGTTTTGACAAAACTATTTCCGAAATACTATTTCATGACCCTTTAGGTCAGTTATTGTGAACACAACTATTTGTGAGAAACAATTATGTAATTTCAAATTTATACAGGGTAACATAGAAATTGCTTATGTAAGTGTACTGAATTATCCTTGATTTTGACGACTGTGTTTACGTAATGTGACATTTCCCTGATCCGGTTGTCTAAGCTGCACCAAAGATATCAGAATTTAGTTTAGAGTTAATTCGACCCTGTAATCTATAGAGCTGTATAAAAAGGGATGACCGGCACATACAGGCAGGCCAGTACCATCAGGTTTCACTGAAGGCCAATACCATCAGGTCTCACAGAGGCTAATATCATGTCTCCGATGATAGATGTTACTATCTCCAATTCTGAAAATGACTGTTTACAAAATGGTCTGATGTTAATGAAGTTGTGTTAGTCTGCCTGCCAAATGCTGCCGATCATTCCTAAGATAGGTGGAATGAATTTACAATAAATCGGCTTAATATTCAACAGACATGAACTTCGTTTTTGTTGTATCCCGTCTCATTTATAGAGGCTATCAAGTCTTCGAGAAATCTCAGAAGCCGGACCTTGGAATCTATCATTGTACAGGTTTTATGGAGACCATCACCTGAGTCTGAAACGACTTCGCGTTACAACATCTTAAGATCACGCGCACAAGCCCTTGTCGTCTTGAAGACCGCAAGTAGTAGTATAAGCGTAAAAATGGTCAACTTGACCCCTTTGCACTTAAATGACCTCAAAAATTAGCATATGACCTATGCGACAGCCAATCAGAAGCGAGTATTTTGACAAAACTACCCCAACACAGAAGAGTTCCAATGGGGAGGTAACTCTTGATGCACTTTTGTGGTTTTTGTCAAAATGCCGGATTATCTTCCCTGATTCGAACATTTGCATATTAAATCTATACGAGAAAATGCCTGTATGCGGTATGGATGATCCGATGGGGTCGTATGAGGTATCAAAGTGAAGCTTATGTAAGGGAGCATCTGAGGGGCTGGGTGTGGGGTTGAAACAGTGGCATTCTGCGCATGCGCGGTGGCCAAAGGGTATGAAAATAGACGTTTTGGGATCTAGGGGAGCCACGAATGGTCCGATGGAGTTCAGTGAGGTATCAAAGTGAAGCATTCGTAAAGGGGCATCTGATGGGCTGGGTGCGGGATTGAAATAGCGTCATTCTGCGCATGCGCGGTAGACCCAGGGTATGGAAATAGACGTTTTGGGATCTAGGGGAGCCCCTATTGGGCCGATTGGGTCGAGTGAGGTATTAATGTCAAGCACACATGAGGGGACATCTGACTGGACTAGGGGTTCGGGCGTTGGCACCAGTCTGCGCATGCGCAAACAGGGAATTGTGGGAAAAGGCTATGGAAATACACGTTTTGGGCTCTAGGGGAGCCCCTAATGGGCCGATGGAGTCGTATGAGGTATCCATGTGAAGAACACATGAGGGGGCATCTGCCTGGGCTAGTGCCTCGGGCGTGGTCACCAGTCTGCGCATGCGCAGACAGGGAATTGTGGGAAAAGGGTATGGAAATAGGCGTTTTGGGCTCTAGGGGAGCCCCTAATGGGCCGATGGAGTCGTATGAGGTATCCATGTGAAGCACACATGAGGGGGCATCTGCCTGGGCTAGTGGCTCGGGCGTGGTCACCAGTCTGCGCATGCGCAGACAGGGAATTGTGGGAAAAGGGTATGGAAATAGGCGTTTTGGGATCTAGGGTAGCCACTAGTGGGCCGATTGGGTCGAGTGAGGTATCAATGTGTAGCACACATGAGGGGGCATCCACCTGGGCTAGTGGCTCGAGCGTTTTCACCATTCTGCGCATGCGCAGACAGGGAATTGTGGGAAAAGGGTATGGACATAGACGTTTTGGGGTTTAGGTGGGCCACTAGTCGTCCGATGGAGTCGTATGTATCTGTTCTCTTATGAATATGACTATATGCAGGCGCTTTCAAAAACCGATCCATTCAAAGCCCGTTCCTTCTCATTCACCAAACGCTATATAGACGATCTTCTCGCTGTGGATAATCGCTATATAAATGACACAGTGAAGGATATATATCCACCTTCACTAGATTTGAAGGAAACTACAGATAGCCCTACAGGCACATCTTATTTAGATCTCTATCTCTATAAAAATGAAACGGGCATTCTCTCTCGTCGACTTTATGACAAAAGAGATGATTACAATTTCGACATCGTAAACTATCCCTTTCTGGATAGTAATATTCCAGTGGGACCTGCATATGGCGTATACATATCTCGCTTAGTAGCATTTGCTAGATCTGTGTTAAATGTGATGATTTTAATCAACGTCACAAAACATTGTTGCAGAAACTTATAAAACAGGGCTATTCCACCAAGCGCCTCCACTCAAAGTTTCTCAAATTTGGCGATACATATCGCATGCCGATAGCAAAATACGAACGTAGCGTGCAAGATCTATGGCGCTACGTTTCGTATCTTGTGTCTAATTCCGCTTAACCCGGGGCTAGGGGCCGTATGAACCCATGTACTTCAAGATCCTCATGGTACTCATATGAACAGTCACAATCAAGGCGTGACTGAGATACATCTTTCTTTTTAGATGACGACTCTGTAACGAATATTATGGATTAAGAATACTGATCAGCGATACGGATTTGATATTTTTGGAACATCATGATGTCTTGCCGGCATCATTGAAAACTGTTGACCGCTTCTCTCTTGCAGGAAACAAGCCTATGTTTATGTATACTATGATTGTCTTTTTGAATTTGGTGCTAATACGGTTATATGGAAAATGGAATAGGTCTTTGGATTATGGACGCGGATATACTCTAATGGACGACGGCTGGATTATGAACTGACGGACTAGACGCCCGCAGTCATGACCTGGCGAAGGAGCATCTGCCTGGATTAGTATCACGTGGGGCGATGTCATTCTGCGCATGCGCAGTGAATACCCAAGCAATGTCGAAACCACACATTTTTGCGGAGTTACCGGAATTGAACCATTGGGCCAATGGAGTTGAGTGAGGTATCAATGTAAAGCCTATGTGAGGGAGCATCCGCCTGGACTAGTGTGTCGTCCGTGTTGAACATTCTGGGCATGCGCAGACAGAGAATTGTGGGAAAAGGGTATGGAAATAGACGTTTTGGGGTCGAGGTGGGTCACTATTGGTCCTATGGAGTCGTATGAGGTATCAATGTGAAGCACACGTGAGGGGGCATTTGACTGGACTAGTGGCCCAGGCGTTGTCACCATTCTGCGCATGCGCAGACAGGGAATTGTGAGCAACGCCCGCCAACGCCAAGCTCAACGCTTCAACGCCCTGGTGAATTAGCCCAAAAGCTCTGATTTTCATGGAATTGTCGCTAATTCATTGGAAATGCAGTGACACCCGTCAACGTTCGTCGGTACGCCCTAACATAACGCCTTGACGCCATGATGTAGATAGATGAGAACAACAACAACAACAACAACAAGGATGAGAGAACAACAACAACAACAAGTTTTTTCATATAGTTTATTTTCCCCTCCATCATAACATACCCACGCTGGGGGAGCCGCGTTGGGTTTGTTTACAATTCAAGAAGTCTTTTCTCACTCACTCACGCACACTCACTCACTCACTCACTCACTCACTCACTCACACTCACACTCACTCACTCACTCACTCACTCACTCACGCACTCACTCACCGTCGTTAGTGCGTCCATGCTTTAAGACGGGCGTTGGGGACGCCTCACTCACTCACTCACTCACTCACTCACTCACTCACTCACTCACTCACTCACTCACTCTCACTCACGCACTCACGCACTCACTCACTCACTCACTCACTCACGCACACTCACTCACTCACTCACTCACTCACTCGCCGTCGTTAGTGCGTCCATGCGTTAAGACGGGCGTTGGGGACGCCTCATTCACTCACTCACTCACTCACTCTCACTCTCACTTACTCACTCACTCACTCACTCGCCACTCACTCACTCACACTCACATGTGTGGGGCGCGCCCTCAGCCAATCAGAAGCGAGTATTTTGACTCGGTGCATTATAGGACATATCCAAGATGGCGGCGTCTGCCTTCTGGTTCAAGATGGCGGCACGTCCGGTGTCGAAAACTGACCATTTTGTCGGAATGTGGTCATCTTGTGTCGAAAACTGGACCTTGTATGCCTGTACCCTATAGCCCAGCGTCCAATATATATATGGAATGATGAGGGACACGACTTAATCTCTATATGTACAGACACCACCACACACCAATAATACCACCACACACACACACACACACACACATACCACCAACACCACCACCAACGCCAGCACCAACGCCACCAACGACACCACCAACGCCACCATCAACGCCACCAACGCCACCACCAACGCCACCAACAACGCCACCAACGCCACCACCGGGCGTGGTAGCTCCCGTGTGGCAGAGCTCTTGGATCGGAGCTCTCGGAGCTCAAAGCTTGCGGCGCTCGGAATTGACGTCATGGCAGGCATGCGCGTGTACCTGTGCTGCATCCTCGGAGCTCCGGAGCTCTTGGAGCTCGGAGCTCCGGAGCTCTTGGAACTCGGAGCTCGGAGCTCCGGTGCTCTTGGAGCTCGGAGCTCGGGTAGGGTACAGGGTGCACCAGGTATGTGTGTGTGTGTGCCTGCGTACGATGACGTCACTTCCGAGTAGCATAGGATCAAGAGCTCCGGAGCTCCGAGCTCCAAGAGCACCGGAGCTCCGAGCTCCGAGTTCCAAGAGCTCCGGAGCTCCGGAGCTCCGGAGCTCCGAGGATGCAGCACAGGTACACGCGCATGCCTGCCATGACGTCAATTCCGAGCGCCGCAAGCTTTGAGCTCCGAGAGCTCCGATCCAAGAGCTCTGCCACACGGGAGCTACCACGCCCGGTGGTGGCGTTGGTGGCGTTGGTGGTGGCGTTGGTGGCGTTGGTGGTGGCGTTGGTGGCGTTGGTGGTGGTGTTGGTGGTATGTGTGTGTGTGTGTGTGGTGGTATTATTGGTGTGTGGTGGTGTCTGTACATATAGAGATTAAGTCGTGTCCCTCATCATTCCATATATATATTGGACGCTGGGCTATAGGGTACAGGCATACAAGGTCCAGTTTTCGACACCAGATGACCACATTCCGACAAAATGGTCAGTTTTCGACACCGGACGTGCCGCCATCTTGAACCAGAAGGCAAACGCCGCCATCTTGGATATGTCCTATAATGCACCGAGTCAAAATACTCGCTTCTGATTGGCTGAGGGCGCGCCCCACACATGTGAGTGTGAGTGAGTGAGTGGCGAGTGAGTGAGTGAGTGAGTAAGTGAGAGTGAGAGTGAGTGAGTGAGTGAGTGAATGAGGCGTCCCCAACGCCCGTCTTAACGCATGGACGCACTAACGACGGCGAGTGAGTGAGTGAGTGAGTGAGTGAGTGTGCGTGAGTGAGTGAGTGAGTGAGTGAGTGCGTGAGTGCGTGAGTGAGAGTGAGTGAGTGAGTGAGTGAGTGAGTGAGTGAGTGAGTGAGTGAGTGAGTGAGTGAGGCGTCCCCAACGCCCGTCTTAAAGCATGGACGCACTAACGACGGTGAGTGAGTGCGTGAGTGAGTGAGTGAGTGAGTGAGTGAGTGTGAGTGTGAGTGAGTGAGTGAGTGAGTGAGTGAGTGAGTGTGCGTGAGTGAGTGAGAAAAGACTTCTTGAATTGTAAACAAACCCAACGCGGCTCCCCCAGCGTGGGTATGTTATGATGGAGGGGAAAATAAACTATATGAAAAAACTTGTTGTTGTTGTTGTTCTCTCATCCTTGTTGTTGTTGTTGTTGTTGTTCTCATCTATCTACATCATGGCGTCAAGGCGTTATGTTAGGGCGTACCGACGAACGTTGACGGGTGTCACTGCATTTCCAATGAATTAGTGACAATTCCATGAAAATCGGAGCTTTTGGGCTAATTCACCAGGGCGTTGATGGGTTGAGCTTGGCGTTGGCGGGCGTTGCTCACAATTCCCTGTCTGCGCATGCGCAGAATGGTGACAACGCCCGGGCCACTAGTCCAGTCAAATGCCCCCTCACGTGTGCTTCACATTGATACCTCATACGACTCCATAGGACCAATAGTGACCCACCTCGACCCCAAAACGTCTATTTCCATACCCTTTCCCCACAATTCTCTGTCTGCGCATGCGCAGAATGTTCAACACGGACGACACACTAGTCCAGGCGGATGCTCCCTCACATAGGCTTTACATTGATACCTCACTCAACTCCATTGGCCCAATGGTGGCCCACCTAGACCCCAAAACGTGTATTTCCATACGCTTGGTCTACTGCGCATGCGCAGAATGACATCAGTTCCACGTGATACTAATCCAGGCAGATGCTCCTCCACATAGGCTTCACACGGATACCTCATACGACTCCATCGCGGACGACTAGTGGCCCACCTAAACCCCAAAACGTCTATGTCCATACCCTTTTCCCACAATTCCCTGTCTGCGCATGCGCAGAATGGTGAAAACGCTCGAGCCACTAGCCCAGGTGGATGCCCCCTCATGTGTGCTACACATTGATACCTCACTCGACCCAATCGGCCCACTAGTGGCTACCCTAGATCCCAAAACGCCTATTTCCATACCCTTTTCCCACAATTCCCTGTCTGCGCATGCGCAGACTGGTGACCACGCCCGAGCCACTAGCCCAGGCAGATGCCCCCTCATGTGTTCTTCACATGGATACCTCATACGACTCCATCGGCCCATTAGGGGCTCCCCTAGAGCCCAAAACGTGTATTTCCATAGCCTTTTCCCACAATTCCCTGTTTGCGCATGCGCAGACTGGTGCCAACGCCCGAACCCCTAGTCCAGTCAGATGTCCCCTCATGTGTGCTTGACATTAATACCTCACTCGACCCAATCGGCCCAATAGGGGCTCCCCTAGATCCCAAAACGTCTATTTCCATACCCTGGGTCTACCGCGCATGCGCAGAATGACGCTATTTCAATCCCGCACCCAGCCCATCAGATGCCCCTTTACGAATGCTTCACTTTGATACCTCACTGAACTCCATCGGATCATTCGTGGCTCCCCTAGATCCCAAAACGTCTATTTTCATACCCTTTGGCCACCGCGCATGCGCAGAATGCCGCTGTTTCAACCCCACACTCAGCCCCTCGGATGCTCCCTTACATAAGCTTCACTTTGATACCTCATACGACCCCATCGGATCATCCATACCCCATACAGGCATTTTCTCGTATAGATTTAATATGCAAATGTTCGAATCAGGGAAGATAATCCGGCATTTTGACAAAAACCACAAAAGTGCATCAAGAGTTACCTCCCCATTGGAACTCTTCTGTGTTGGGGTAGTTTTGTCAAAATACTCGCTTCTGATTGGCTGTCGCATAGGTCATATGCTAATTTTTGAGGTCATTTAAGTGCAAAGGGGTCAAGTTGACCTTTTTTACGCTTATACTACTACTACCGCAAATCCCATAATCTGTATGCAGCTGAAACTGCTGAGTAAAATCGGGGAAAGCCAGTATTGGCTCAGTCGTCAGCAGGTTGTTTAACTGCTGAAAGGCACATTCACGTTGTCGTGTCCAAATTCTCGAAGCCATACACCTTAACGCACTACTTTACATTGCTTGGGGCGCTGTTTAAGGGGAGTTAACTTTTGACGTCCTTCGCGTGCTGTGGAGCAAACAAAACGATAGCATAGCAAAGAGCCGAAAGCCACAACGTTTTCTCGATTATCTGGCCACCAGTAATTCTCCCAACAATGAAATTTCGAAATGTCATGTGCATGGCTCCTCCCAAACGGGGCCCTATCTTTCCTCCTGTAAGTATTACACCCGGTAACTTAATCGTTACCACGATTTCCCGGGCTGCAAAACTGGTAAATCTCTTGCTCCGCAGGCTGTGAATGAAGTCATTGCGCATACTCGGCTACAACGCCATCTATCAACGTAAAGTGGCTCATTTATCTTCATACATCAAGCGAATTTTCACGATCACACTTCCAACTATCCTTGATATATCAGACCACATAAAGACTTCATAAACGAGATATGTATTCCATCTACCAAACCAGAGACTAAACAATCAGAATTACGCACCCCTTGTGTGACTCAAATGATTCAATGACGTCCCGTGTCTATTTAGATTTTGATGACAACTGGTGGGCTAATACACCAAGGCTAGTTTGGAACCAGAACATAGAAATAAACTTGGTGTGAGGAGATGCATAAATTGGTCACTACATGACACAATAGTAACTACATGACACAATAGTTTCTACATGTAGTAATTAATGTATGAATGTAGCCACTGACATACAAACAATATCAAGATTTACGATTATTGTGGGCAATATTGTCAAAAATAGAATCCATATATTCCCCTAATGGCGATGCCCCGATGGGATTCACAGTGGTTGCGTGAGGGTTAATGAAGAACTAGGCTAAACTATATCTTATCTCGTCTAGCAAAGTTTATCGGAAACACCCGTGGATATTTCTCTGACGGTGACGAATAGATAATTGAATTCCCCAGATAATATCTAACGGCCAATGTCTTGTGATGTCCATTTGTGCTCCTTCTAGTATTCCGCTGAGATTACCACAATGGACAGGCGGCTTTTGACGGAAGCATTTGCTGTTATCACCTCGTGTCATTTCTCTCTCCTCTTGTGAGTGGGCAGACTATATACGCTTAACTAATCGAGTTGAGACGTATGAAGGCATTAATTTAGATAGCTGCCATCAGCTATGCATTGTCTGGATCTTGAACGTTTGAAAGGTATTCAAAGTCACGTATGTATGGGCCTGTACCAAACGACTTCAAGTGAAGTTTCAGTCGCACACAGAAGGCGTTTTCAGCTTGCAAGCTCACTGCGTTCGAATATGACCCTTCATATGGTTCGACTGCGCATGCGCAACCGGAAATGAATCTCTCTATCGAGAACGACCGCTGTTGGAGTCTCTGCGATTGCACCGAAGGATACCCATGGAATCAGGCATGCGCAATAGGGCAATGTGGGTTGACTGAGCAAGACGCGCAACTCTATACCGAAAAAAAACAGAGTTGGAGACCGGTGTTTCACTAAAGAAGACGACTGGATCCCGTTTTTGCACTAGTGCGTTGTAGGTCGGATGCGCATGCGTAACCGGAAGTGGAACAACAGAGGTAATATACATCGCGATTTGACCAACAGATGCCCCTAGGTCAAATGTCCGTTCGAAGCATCCGTATGCCATTTTGATAGCGCATTCTATACAGCAACGAAGATCCAAACCTCATGTTAGGCCTAACGGGTGTCTACATCCGCTTGATCTGGAACTCGAGTTTAAGGGTGGTCTCGATGACTGTGTCGAAGATATGTTTTGTTTTAATTTATGGAGGCTGCCCAGATTGGTCACATGATAATTCTTTCCTCGTAAGGGTATCGATATATTTGGCTTGCAAAAATGTTGCCGGTAACCCACCTTAATAGCAGAAGTATTACACGTACTTCAAATAAGAGCATGTCAATGGAAAAAAATAATAATTGGACAGAACAGTTTTTTAAATAAAGCGATATTCGTGTTAATCAGATAATCTAAGAAATAACATTGATTTAAATGGGATTTCAGGGTTGAATCAAAATGTACAGTTCATGCATGTGCAATCCCAGAAAAAATTAACACAGAGTGAACATTAAATTTCTCCGCTTATTTTTTTTTTTTTTTTTTTTTTACCACATCTTGCTAAATTCGCAATAGAAAATGGGGCCTTCACCATGTCGATTTACAGAAATTGAGATTATTGGTAAATGCATGTTAAAAGATTGGGAAAACTGTCAAATCCAAACTGTAGGACGAAACTTACATGAAGTGTGGATTTGGAGTTTCCGTCAGATGGTAGCAAAAGTGCAATTAATTTTATTGCATTCATATTTATTTTTATTAATTTTATTGTTTTATTTATAAATTGAATTATTTTTTTTTATGTCATTCATTTTCAATCGACCTGTACGTTCTTTTGTCTATACATGATTGCAAGTTTTCTTCGATACATGTTGGGGTTGTCGGTTCTTCAATATCTGTAGAACTCTAGATAATATGGATGTTTTCTCTTGCACCAGCGATGGCCCTTAATAGCGCATGATATATCTGCAGGACGGTACATTAAATGAGCAAAGGCGAAATGATGAGTTAGTCTAATTGCGAAAAGAGAGTACCATTTCAATAACTTTGGTTTGCGCTATATCCGAGCGTAAAAAAACATGGCTCATTTTCGACAGCTGCAATCAACTATGCGTTATCTGGATTGAATCTTGGACATATGAGAGGTTCTAAAACTGATAATGACCAGGGTGAGTATAAAATGCCTTAATCTCAAATGTATTGACTTTCGTGACAATCGCGCGCAGAAATTTTTTGTAAGTTGTTAGATTAGATTAGATTTTATTCACCAAATAACCATGGAGAAATACATATTCAGTGTCAATCATATTAGGGGAAGAAAACAAATATATATATTATTTATATGATAACATGAGATTGACAGTTGTAGAAATGTGGATGGCGGGAATAAAGCACAGATGGGCTTGTTCTATCCCTAGATATTTAACTAATTAGGTTGAGCGAATGTAATAGGTGAGTTGAGCCAAAAAAACGATGCGATGTGTACACAGTTTAATACGAAGGATCATCAAAATTGACTACATTTTTCAAGAAGATAGGATTTAACCTTTGACTTGAAGCGTGACGAGGAATCAATTGCTTTTAAGTAAGAGGGAAGTTTGTTCCATTCCCGATGACCTGAGCACTTATGAGTGTAATAAGATAAGTTGGAATAGTGAAATGGTCTGTAGAGATTAATGTTACGGGTTCTTGTTTGATTTTGATGGATAGCATATTGCCTGGTGAAGTAGGTCTGGTAGATGTTTGGTAATTGGTCAAGATTATACAAAAACTTATGGACATGACGTAAGCAAGAATAATGGTTCAGTTGAAGAAGTGGCAAAATTTGCAGCGAGAGGAAAATTGGAAGTGTATGATCACGTTTATTGGAAAGTGATATAATCCTTACAGCACGCTTTTGTAGTAGAAACAACGGATTTAGATGGCTTGAGTACGTATTTCTCCACAGAATATTTCCGTACGATAAATAAGAAAAGATCAGAGAGTAATAAAATATGTAAAGTGTTTTCTTATTTATAGAGTTTTTTATGTGATTAATTATACCTATGTTTCTTGACACCTTCCTGCAAATATAATCTATATGATTTATCCAGTTCAGAACATCATTAAACAGGATGCCAAGGAATTTGAAATTATTCACCCGTTCAATATCTGTTCCAGAAATGTGCACAGGGGGCAAGGGATCAGAGGTATTTTTACATTTTATTAACATATATTTGTTTTTTCTAATGTTCAGAGATAGACGGTTAGAAGAAAACCAGTTATGGAGTTTGTCCAGTTCGTTAGACATAGAGTCTATGAGATCCATGATGTTTTTACCTGAGAGTACAACGCTAGTGTCATCTGCAAAAAGGATAGTCATGAGTAAATCAGAAACTTTATCGATATCATTGATATACAGGAGGAAAAGAAGCGGTCCGAGGATGGATCCTTGCGGCACACCGCACGTAATTAATTCAGAAGAGGATAATGCATTATTATATGATACACGTTGTTGTCTGTTTGAGAGATAGCTTTTAAACCAATTATTTGATGGGCCCCTGAAACCGTAATGATTTAGTTTCGACAGGAGAATATTATGGTTTACCGTATATCGAAAGCCTTCGATAAATCAAGAAAGGTGAAGACGCTAAATTCTTTTGCCTCCTTTGCCATAGCTAGCCTATCAAATAGATAGCAGGCAGCAGTAGAATGATTTTCCCTAAAACCATACTGGCTCGGAGAGATAACATTATTATTGTCTAAAATTCTCCAGAATTTTCCATGTTCCTTTAATGTCGTGATGGTGTTCATTAAATTTTATTTCGAAATAGGTTTTTCTAGCATGGCGAATTAAATTATTTAACTTGTTCCTATACTTTCGGTAAGTTTTACGAGAGTCGCAGTCCTGGTTAATTAATTGAAATCTGTATATAAGCGGGGTTTTTTATGGATAGATGTTAAAATGCCGTAAGTTATCCATGGCTTGATGATTCTACTTTGTTTTGCTGTTTTTAATGTTACAACTGGAAAGCAGTCATTATATACCTGGTTAAATTTCCCCAGAAATAAGTCTAGTGCGCAATCAGTATCATATGCAACATTGCTGACGTCTTTCCAGTCTGTATTGCTAATTGTTGTCGTGAAGATCTCTTTCTGTTCGGAAGTAATTTTACGAAAGGAGATATTTTGTACTGGAGACCTGTTGGGTGGATGTGGTTTTAGAATGTGAAAGATGGGGAAGTGGTCTGTTATTTCAGTTATAAATATGCCAGAAAGAAGATTTTCTTCGTGAAAATTTAGAAAAATGTTGTCAATTAATGTGGCAGATCGGGACTGGACCCGAGTGGGTTTAGTTATTTGGGGAAAGAAGTAATTAGATTTCATGTTTTCAAGAAAAGTTTTGGATGGACTATGACGATCGGTTTTAAATAAATCTACGTTAAAATCTCCCATTAGGATACATTTGTTTTTATCTTTTTGAAGCGATTGTAGTATTGGCATAAGCTTTTCATTAAAATTGTTAAGTTTTTTTCCTGGAGGACGGTAGAGAATACCCACAAGATACTTGCAAGATGCATGGTTGATTTCAACAAAGAGAGATTCATATTCACCACTCTCGTCAATACGTGTCAAGTCTTCCCTGAGCTTGCATGTTTGTATCCTCTCATCAATGAAGATAACTAGACCCCCACCCTTTTTTCTACATCTAGAGGAGAAGTATGGTTTATAGCCAGGTATGTCGATAAGCGATTCAGTAGTAGAGTTCAACCAGCTTTCAGAGAAACCTAAGACCGAGAATTTGTAATTTAAGTTCTGCAGGAAAACGGTAATCTCTATTTGATGTTTTAGCAGACTTCTTGCATTCAAATGTAAGAAAGAAGGTGATTCGTCAATATTGGGGATATTTCCTGTATGGTCATTGAAAGATCGATCAGTATAGTAATTGGATTGATGGGTGGCGATGCTACTCCAATGCGATATTTCACATTCATTGTCATCTATATTTGTTGCACTATGTTCGATATCGTTCAATATGATTGGATTGAAGCACATGTCCTCAATTTCATTTAAAGTCGGGTCAGTGTGTGATCTGCTTGTATTATCAATTGATTCTGGAATATGGTTCTCGTTGTAAAATGGAAGGTACGGCATGAGGTTCGGGAGTGGAGCGCCCTCAGAGCAGATTTGATTCGTTTAGAAGCTCAAAGCCTTAAAAAAACTCCAACTCTCACATGAGGCACCAGAGGTGCTACAACCCCTCAGCCCCTTAACAGGCCAGACCAATATGTGTTTATGGGTATAGGAGTTTGGATGCATAGCAGAGAGTTATGGCATGCGAAATGCAAACCCAAGGCACAATTCATGGTATCTGCATACCAAATGTGACAGGAATCCGACAAGGAATCCTCAAATTGCTCCGAAACCGAATTTAGATTTTGCCACCAGGTGGCACGGCATACAGTCCCGAGTGGGCGAAACGCAATCACAAGCGACATCTCATCGCATGGTATCCGCATACCAAATTTGAGAAGAATGCGTTGAGCAGTTCCCAAGTTAGTGTCCGAAAACCAGATTTAGATTTTGCTATCAGGTGGTGCCAACTGTAAGCGCAACTGGGCGAAACACAATTCAAAGGGGCATCTCATGGCATGGTATATACATACCAAATTTGAAGAAAAAAAATCCGACAAGCGGTTCTCATATCACCTGGAAATGAATTTCGGATTTTGCCTCCAGGTGTCATCATCTGTTGGCGAAAATGGGCGGAACGCAATCCCCAGCGACATGTCATGGTATATTCATACCAAATTTGAGAAGGGAGTGGTTCAAGTTATTGCCGCTTGGTGGTGCCACCTCTTTAGGCGCAAGTGGGCAAAACACAATTCCAAGCGATATCTCCTGACATGACATATACATACCAAATTTGAAAAGAATCCGGCAAGAGGTTCTCAAGTTATTGCCTGGAATTGCATGTAGGATTGTACCACCAGGTGGGACCACCTGCTGGCGAAAGTAGTCGAAATGCAATCACAGGCGAAACCTCATGGCATGGTATATGCATACCAAATTTGAGAAGGATCCAAAGAGCGGTTCTCAAGTTATTGTCCGCAAACAAATTTCAGACGGACAGAAAGGCGAACGAATGGATGGACTGACACACGGACGGACAGATGGAGTGACAACAGTACCACTGATCCCAATCGGGCTGAGGGGTAAAAACGAGAAGCTATTTTATTATTGGTAGACGTTTTTCTATTTTTAAAGCATCGTGTTATTTTTTTCTTGCAGAGGTTTGAAAAGTAACTATTTCTCATTGATCAAGACGGGAGTTATCGCCCTTGAATTTGTCCGCCATGTGGTGGTGTTAGGTATCGGAGAGGCAGTATTCTGTTGAAATAGGGTGAGAAGCAAACAGTGTTGGTCCCGCGTGTATTCCATATCTTAAGGCCCATCAAACAGGGTAATTAATATATATATATATATATATATATATGTTCAGTGAAGACTTTTGGCGATTATATATATATATATATATATATATATATATATATATATATATATCGCCAAAAGTCTTCACTGAACAAAGTGCCGTGTCCATTTACCTAACATTAGATGGTAGTTGAAGTGGGCTTTTTAAAGATTTTCTCTGCAAAATATTGAAGTGTTGTACGAAAAACACAAAGAAATAACATATGAATAAATTGACTCCATCCAAGAATGTCCTCTTGATTCCTTTTCGGTAATAAAATATATATATTCAGCTCAGTTGATCCCATATTGAATTTGGGAGAACGGCTTATCGCTTATCTTTGGAAAAATTTATAAAATTCTATGAAACTTGGCACAGATCACCTATGTTTTCAGAGTCATTGGACAACTGACCTTCCATAATCGACACACTGATAAACATTCGTGACAAGAAAATCATCTTTGTATCTATAGTATTTGACTTTCAGAAGTTCGACCAGAGATCACATTGTGAAACAGCGCTGCATTGAAGAAAATTCAAAATCCCAACGAAATTTAACTTAATTGAATTTATTTTCAAAACAAAGTAACAAAACAGAGTAAAATTCATATATACATCACATGAACAGAAAACTGTTCCAACTTACTTAATTGTCGGCGCCGTTATTTTCAGAGCTATACATAGCTTTCAAAGGTTTTCTTCAACCAATTACAGGCCATCGTAAGATTCCGAATAAAAAATTTCAATGCAGAAAGGAGGATATGTACTGGTTTTAAACGAAACTAGAATCGATCTCTTTTGAAATAATCATAGTCTTATTACGATATTATAGTATTATATTTATCCCCATACATATGATAAACACACTGATTCTTATCGCAAAATTTTTGCTCATTGCATCGCAATTGTCAAGTGGCACTCCCGGAAGTGACTCCTTGATTAAGCATTCGATCTGACGGCGCATGCCCAGTGATCGTGGGAGACATTCTCCATGTCTGACACTGGCATTGGCATCAGGAAAGACGAGAGTGTTCATTAAGAGATCATTATGTCAATGGACATTTCAGTCGAGACAATTTATCAAATGTTGCAAGCTTAAGGACTTTTAAATCTACAATATTCGCGTTGATTCATTCGTTTGCTATTTCTAGAACTTTTAAATGTGCCGTTGCGCAATCTGCTCAAATTATAATGTGTATGTGTCCGATTCTAGGGAACCGTGAAGGGGACATAGTTAATATTTTTTTAATTTCCTCCGAATTTACCCCAGATATTATCTCGGGGTATATTATCTCGGGGGGGAATACAAAAAATATTAAATATGTCCCCTCCACGGTTCCGTACGATCCAGACGTATTATGGAGGCGCGGTGGAATGGTTTGTTTCTTTTTTTTTGCTATTTTTTTGTATTTTCGTTGTTTTAATCCAAACTTTAATTAACCAATACAAGAGGAGGCTGATATATTAGCGAATAAAATAGAATAAAACGCATTCGGATATGCACGTAACTTCCTACAAATTGGTATAAACGCTGTAATATTTCGCAATTCCGGAATAAATATTCTCCACGTACGCAGGCGAAACTGGCCTGGATACCGAAAACCACAGAATCACCATTTTGCGATACAGTTTTGTTAGACCATCACATCATCTCTCAATCTAAAATTTAGCAAAGCGAAATTACCAATGTGTGGAATATTGACTATTCCGGGCATTATTATCAGTTTCCAATTATTATCACTAAATGCACCTATCAAATTAGGTTATGTTCGGTAATGTCTGCCTTAGTTCAAGAAATATGTTCTCAAACTACCACGTGACCATCAGTCGCGCATCAAGATGAAGTCTTCCTCCTGAAAGGTAGAGCGCGTGCCCAGCATAAGCACGGTCAACACCGACTTTTCGAAGAGACCGAAATTTGAATCTTTCTACAATTGCCTCGAACTACGTCACTTGGGACTTTCCGTCGAGTGGGATGAAGTTTACAGTCTAAATCCCATATATCTGCGTTACATATACCGTGCGTCGTCACCACCGTTTCCTTCTATGGAGGACACGCAAGACGATTTCCGGAACGCTTGGCGCCCTCAACTGCATCATGCGTGGAAAATATAAAACGGAGATATTTCGAGTTTGTAAAATTGGGTCAATTTTATCAGCAAACAACAAACAGATTAAGATTTGAGATTCAATATTTAGTATTGGAATAACTGTCTTCCGGAAATAACCGGGAATAACCGGAACTATCGGAAGTAGGGGGCGTACCAGTGCTTTTTCGAAATGATGGTTTAATTGGTTCTTGCTCGTTTCAGGTTTGCACGTATATAGATGACTTCGGTGCTCTGAATGGAGAGAATATCGGTCCTTGACTGTAGAATTTACGTGAGAGATGACGAATGTGTCATTAATTGTTAGGCCTATAGAAAAAACTGAAACACCATAAACAGAACCATGTCCCCTGGCACATACTATATTATCCTGACACATACTATATTTGCTACTCTAATAACCTATGAACACAGTGTATATGGTTATATATTTGGACTCAGTTGAAGCGTAATAGCAAATCAAGCAACAGCGTGCATCGGTCAACATGTCGCCTTCTGTCTAATAACGCCAAGTTAACAGCTTGGCACATACTGAAGAATATAATACCGGTATTCTCTATTAGACCAAATCGATTGCAATGATATATTCCAGGGGTGATGTACCATAGCATGTCACTCATAAAATTCCTAAAACCATGTCGAGTATGTTTACCCGACTTTGAAGTGTGAATCGAGGCTGTTATTCGGAAGCATTACACGCCACCTGATTAAAACGGTTCCGATATCAGGGGACGCAGCAAATGAACAGAACTCGCACATACCGACTGCAGACCACCACACGTTTTCGAAGATCCCATGTATGAAAAGGAGCTGTCGATCAAATTAAGTCCTCAGAGGGAACAAACTAACCAGGATCAGCATTTAAAACATAAATTTTCAGGGAATGAAGAATAATCCATTGTCAGTTGACACTGATAACTTTCTCAGAGAAATTGTTTCTTTGAGTTACCAATGACACAGACTTGTCATTGAATTTCACCAAATATGTCATTCCAACGTGGGTTAAAGAACGAAGTAGGTCCTCGTCGTTTTCCTGGTGGAAATGCCTGTTTACAACTGAAACGAAAAAAGTGTACATATTTAATATTCCGTAACATTACACTTATTAGACTTATTATATAACATAACACAATTTACGACACCAATGACCATCTAAACATTGAGTTGTTTATTCCAACTACATGTAATACTTCATGTCCACCAGATGTTGAAGCAGTGAAGATTGCATATTACATTGGAAAGCTTCCATCTTACTATGGAAACATCAAGTACATAAGGTGGGAAGATAAAAAATTGCAACTGTTATTAAAAATAGATTGACAAGTTTTTGTACCAAACTGAGTTGAAACCAGAATCTGCACCAGTCTGAATCAGAACCTGAATCAATCTGAACCGGAATCTGCACCAATCTGAACCAGAATCTACACCAATCTGAACAGAATCTATACCAATCTAAACCAGAATCTACACCAGTCTGAACCAGAATCTGCACCAATCTGAACAGAATCTGAACCAATCTCAACCAGAATCTGCATCAATGTGAACCAGAATCTGCACCAATCTGAACCATAATCTACACCAATCTGAACAGAATCTGCACCAATCTGAACAGAATCTGCACCAATCAGAACAGAATCTGCACCAACATGAACAAAATCTGCACCAATATGATCCAGAATCTGCACCAATCTGAACCAGAATCTGCACCAATCTGAACCAGAATCTACACCAATCTGAACAGAATCTGCACCAATCAGAACAGAATCTGCACCAACATGAATAAAATCTGCACCAATATGATCCAGAATCTGCACCAATCTGAACCAGAATCTGCATCAATCTGAACCAGAATCTGCACCAATCTGAACCAGAATCTACACCAATCTGAACAGAATCTGCACCAATATGAACAGAATCTGCACCATATGAACAGAATCTCCACCAATATGATCCAGAATCTGCATCAATCTGAACCAGAATCTGCACCAGTCTGATCCACAATCTGCACCAATCTGAACAGAATCTGCACCAATCTGAACCAGAATCTGCACCAGTCTGAACCAGAGTCTACACCAATCTGGACAGAATCTGCACCAGTTTGAATGCAATCTGCACCAATATGAATCAGAAACCGCAATGTGAACCAGAAAC
>JAVTVY010044872.1:0-20195 GCA_036873755.1 Hanleya hanleyi
TTGGGTGATATTCCGGGACTATTGGTATGAAGAAGGCCCGCTGTACGGGGGTGGGTTGCTGCTTCACCAAATGTGGACTCGGTGGATGGTGTAGGGGCTGTGGTGATCCCTCGCCGGGTAGCAGATGGGTCGTCAGCCGGCGATCTTCGGGGGTATGGGCTTTTTAAATCTACGAACAGGTAGCTGTAAGGACGACTTGTCGCTTGTTGAAACGCCTGCATGAAATGGTCGATGTTCTGAGGATAAATTTGACAACCAAACACACGAATTTGTGCTCTGTCGATGGGGTTGGAGAACAACATAAAGTATTGGCAGTTCAAGGCAATATCTCTGGACGCCTTCCCTTGAGGAAAGAGATTCTGGGTCAAATAGATGACGGACAGATTGCGATGATGGGAACCTTTGGTGAATAGGTCGGCGATTTTCGAATTGTCCTTGGCCGCACTCATCAGATCATCTAGCACTACCACGTTGGTCTGCTCGGGGTCAAAGTAATACGGTTCGTCTATGTCATGAGGAATCCCTGGGACGAAACTCACATTCTGTAATCGCGTAGTTTCGTAGGCCGGCTGCCATTGGCTATAACACCAAACAACACGTGTCGGAGCTGGGGTTGCCACACCTTCCTCTAAGAACTTCATTACCCAGGACGTCTTTCCACATGCCGTAGGGCCGCTCACCGTCATCGTATAGGGATGCTCTACTGCACTTGTTGGACATATAGCGGAACTCGGCGATGTCTCTTGGTTGTGTTTGCCTTGAATGTGCCTGAGCATACTATCGCGACGAGAGAAGGTTCTCTGACAGAACGTACACGTACACGACATGTTGATATGTCGACCAATACATAAGGACTGATGAGGGACACATGTTCATTCTTCGAACAAAAATTTAATGAATGTAACCAGGATATCAAAGTAACGTGGAAAACACTGAATCATCTCCTGAATAGAAAGAAATCCACAAAAACATCGAAATATTTTAACGTAAACGGCGAGGAAATAACTGACAACCTGACTATTGCAACCAAATTTAACGAGTATTTCAGTACCGTCGCTTCAAATCTTGGTTCCCAAATTCCTAACACAGGGTCAAACTTCAATGACTACCTTGGTCCCCCTGTTATGGATAATTTTCAATTTTCAGTTGTAACCCCAGAAGATGTTCAGCAAACTATAATGAATCTGAAGTCGGCCTCACCTGGTTTGGATGGTATTCGGATGTCCTTAGTTAAACTGGTATCCAACTTTATTTCCAAGCCACTGTCTTCTGTTATGAACCTATCTTTTACCTCTGGAATAGTCCCGGATTTGTATAAATGTGCTAAGGTAACACCGATATTTAAATCGGATGACCCCACTGCTTTTTCTAACTATAGACCAATATCTATCTTGCCTTGCTTCAGTAAAATACTAGAGAAACTTGCGGTTACTAAGATGATTGACTTCCTGGCAGCAAATGAAGTTATCTCCAGTGACCAGTATGGATTTCGAGCAAACCACTCCACATCTTTAGCTTCATGTTCTTTATTTGATACACTTGTTTCTGCTAAAGAATCCAAACAGTACAGTATAGTCTCATTTTTAGACCTATCCAAGGCGTTTGACACCGTCAATCACGAAATCTTACTTTTCAAGTTAGAACACCATGGTTTTCGAGGCTTGTCGAATAATTGGTTTCGCAGTTATCTGACTGATCGACTACAAACCGTGGTATACAATGACACCCATTCTAACCCTATGCCCGTTGCCTGTGGGGTACCCCAAGGGTCAATTCGTGGACCAATCCTCTTCCTCCTTTATATAAATGACATTAGCACTGCCACTGACATGCTCAAAATTATTCTCTTTGCCGATGATACCAGTGTTGTGTTTTCCTCTGAGGACATTTCTGAAGTCATCAACATTATGTCACAGGAACTAGAGAAGCTACACAACTGGTTCTGTTGTAAACGTTTATCCCTCAATATATGCTAGTCAGACCCAACAGTAATAACCGAACAATTAACACACCACACCTTCTTATATCGGGAACAGAAATAGAACTTGTTCACCAGTTCAAATTTTTAGATGTTTTATTCAATGACCAATTGAACTGGAAATCACATATAAATTACATCTGTAATAAAGTATCAAGAAATATAGGTATTATCAACTACATCAAAAACTCGATAAATAAGAAAACATTATACATACTGTACTATTCATTGATATTTCCTTACTTGTCCTACTGTAATATACTCTGGGGAAATACCTATGTCACTCACCTCCAACCATTGCTTTTACTTCAGAAACGTACCTTAAGGGTGATAGCTTTATCAAAAAAACTTGACCACACAGACCCATTATTTAAAAATTTAAAAGTGTTACAATTACACAAATTAAATCTTTACTCCTGTCTTCTAATCACCCATAAATTTATTCATCATCCTGAATTGCTACCAGAAAGCTTCCAGGATTATTTTATTAAACAATCAGATGTTCACCGCTACCAAACACGAGGACAACAATGTAATCTATACAGGCCTTTTTATAGATCTAATTTGTCATTTTATACACTTAAAACTACTGGACCTTGGGTGTGGAACAAACTATCTCCTCCATTCAAAACAATAAATTCAATATCATTATTCAAATCTAAACTGAAAACATACCTGATCGAAAACTGACCTACATCACAATCTGTGCCCGGATAATTATGTGTACATAGAACTTTTTTTGTGTATTCTTCTGTTCCTTATTTCGCCGATGAATGCTTATTATTTTTCAATTTGCTTTACTCCACGCAGGGATAGAACAAGCCCCAACGGGTTTTAATCCCGCCAATTTAGATATCTGGCTAAATTATTCACTATTCTTGAATTATAATGTCTTTTATGTTGAAGCCACTGATATTAAGTTTATAATTGTTGACTCATTGGTGAATAAAATTCAATTCAATTCAATTCAATATATGTACAGACACCACCACCAACACCACCACCACACACTACCACACACACACACACACACACACACACACACACACCACCACCACCACCACCACCGGGCGTTGACGGGCGTCAACGCCCGGTGGTGGTGGTGGGAACTCCCGTGTGGCAGAGCTCTTGGATCGGAGCTCTTGGAGCTCAAAGCCTGTGGAACTCAGATCTCGGAAGTGACATTTGCATACGACCTCTGTGAGGTCACTTCCGCTTCCGTTCACGTGACTGGAACTGACCTTTGACCCCGTCGCGCGCGGTGTAAAGGTTACCGAAACAGAGATTGCTGAGAGTCTATCTAGTGATACGGAGAGCTTGATCTCAGATAGTCAGCCTACGTCCGTGGAAAGTGAGGCAGAACCTACCTTCTGGGATCGTATTGTGACAGCAGCTATCAATACGTACGCTGCAGCGATCGAGGACGCCGGAGAGGATAATTTACAACAGACGTACACCCAAATGCGCCCCCGCATCAGGAAAACAGCCATGGCGATCTATGAACAGTATACCTTACTACCGCTTGAAATGAAAGGCGACCCCACGCACAGGTCCATCATGAAGACCAAGCGTCACTTGGAAGAGGCTATGGGGCTACCACCCACCAAGGCCCTGGAAAATGCGATCAGAATGCGCAAACAACTGTTTCAGGACATGCTGCCCGAAGAATATCCAGGCCTGTCCGACGATGATTAGAATAAACGGTTCAGAAACGTACCTTAAGGGTGATAGCTTTATCAAAAAAACTTGACCACACAGACCCATTATTTAAAAATTTAAAAGTGTTACAATTACACAAATTAAATCTTTACTCCTGTCTTCTAATCACCCATAAATTCATTCATCATCCTGAATTGCTACCAGAAAGCTTCCAGGATTATTTTATTAAACAATCAGATGTTCACCGCTACCAAACACGAGGACAACAATGTAATCTATACAGGCCTTTTTATAGATCTAATTTGTCATTTTATACACTTAAAACTACTGGACCTTGGGTGTGGAACAAACTATCTCCTCCATTCAAAACAATAAATTCAATATCATTATTCAAATCTAAACTGAAAACATACCTGATCGAAAACTGACCTACATCACAATCTGTGCCCGGATAATTATGTGTACATAGAACTTTTTTTGTGTATTCTTCTGTTCCTTATTTCGCCGATGAATGCTTATTATTTTTCAATTTGCTTTACTCCACGCAGGGATAGAACAAGCCCCAACGGGTTTTAATCCCGCCAATTTAGATATCTGGCTAAATTATTCACTATTCTTGAATTATAATGTCTTTTATGTTGAAGCCACTGATATTAAGTTTATAATTGTTGACTCATTGGTGAATAAAATTCAATTCAATTCAATTCAATATATGTACAGACACCACCACCAACACCACCACCACACACTACCACACACACACACACACACACACACACACACACACCACCACCACCACCACCACCGGGCGTTGACGGGCGTCAACGCCCGGTGGTGGTGGTGGGAACTCCCGTGTGGCAGAGCTCTTGGATCGGAGCTCTTGGAGCTCAAAGCCTGTGGAACTCAGATCTCGGAAGTGACATTTGCATACGACCTCTGTGAGGTCACTTCCGCTTCCGTTCACGTGACTGGAACTGACCTTTGACCCCGTCGCGCGCGGTGTAAAGGTTACCGAAACAGAGATTGCTGAGAGTCTATCTAGTGATACGGAGAGCTTGATCTCAGATAGTCAGCCTACGTCCGTGGAAAGTGAGGCAGAACCTACCTTCTGGGATCGTATTGTGACAGCAGCTATCAATACGTACGCTACAGCGATCGAGGACGCCGGAGAGGATAATTTACAACAGACGTACACCCAAATGCGCCCCCGCATTAGTAAAACAGCCATGGCGATCTATGAACAGTATACCTTACTACCGCTTGAAATGAGAGGCGACCCCACGCACAGGTCCATCATGAAGACCAAGCGTCACTTGGAAGAGGCTATGGGGCTACCACCCACCGAGGCCCTGGAAAATGCGATCAGAATGCGCAAACAACTGTTTCAGGACATGCTGCCCGAAGAATATCCAGGCCTGTCCGACGATGATTAGAATAAACGGTTCAGAGCGAACATGGCCGAAGATGGAACTTTCTGAAATGGAGACTTCTGATTGGACAAGAATCTAACGGATAGGAACGAATAGGACAGATGCAAATGGTGGCCTCTGATTGGGCAAGAGGCTTTTTGAGCTGTAAACATACCCAACGCGGCTCCCCCAGCGTGGGTATGATGTAACATTGGGGAAAATAAACTATATAAAAAAAACTTGTTGTTGTTGTTGTTCTCTCAAGTGTCACAAGCCCCGTTAAGCCCGGCGACCTATATATCCCCCATACCTCATATAGGCATTTTCCCGGATTTTTCGATAAAGTCCGTGTTCCGTATTTTTTTTTCCGGAAAATTTTACATGCACCCACCCATGTCTGGATGCCCCTTCACATAGGCTTCATATTGATACCTCATACAACTCCATTGGACCATTAGTGGCTCCCGTAGCTCCAAAACGTATAGCGGGACCCATACAGGGTCCAGTTTTCGACACTAGTTGACCGCATCCCGACGAAATGGCCTGTTTTCGAAACCGGATGTGCCGCCATCTTGAACATACGTGCCGCCATCTTGAATATGTCCCATAATGCACCGGACCAAAATACTCGCTTTTGATTGGCTGAGAGCTCTGACGGATTTGAAATACTCGCTTCTGATTGGACGAGAGCTCCGCATTGCGTCTGCGCATGCGCAGAATGATATTCCTACCGCACACCCAACCCATCAGATGCCCCTTCACGAATTCTTCACTTTGACACCTCACTCGACCCCATTGGTCAACTAGGGGCTCCCCTAGCTCCAAAACGTCTATTTCCATACCCTTTGACCACCGCGCATGCGCAGAATGCCGATATTTCAACCCCGCACCCAGCCCATCAGATGCTCCTTCACGAATGCTTCACTTTGATACCTGACTCGACCCCATTGGACCATTAGTGGCTCCCCTAGCTCCAAAACGTCTATTTTCATACCCTTCGGCCACCGCGCATGAGGTACCGATATTTCCAGCCCCACCCAGCTCATCAGATGCCCCTTCACGAATGCTTCACTTTGATACCTCACTCGACCCCATTGGACCATTAGTAGCTCCCCTAGCTCCAAAACGTCTATTTTCATACCCTTTGGCCACGGTTGCACTCCGGAGATTCTTTTATTCGGCATGGAATAGACTATGGGTCCGTTTTTCGGCCATCAGTTGTCGCAAAACCTTCAACCCAAATCACTTATATGTATATGTTTTCTGAAAGAGCATGATGAAACTATTATTTTAAGATATAACACTGCCATGTTATAGAAAAATTTAACTCGAACATTCTCCTCCATGCTTGCTCCATTTTTCCTAGAAAACCCCTTAAAAATGTCGAAAAATGGTCAAATTCGGCTCAATTTCCAGAAAAATCTGTAAGAGCGATTTCAATTAAACTTCTTACTCACGTTCCCTGGTCCGGTCTCAACTTAAAAAGGCAAAAAAAAAGGGGTGTCAACCTAACCGTTTTTTGTCAGATTTTCTTCCCGTAAATGAGTCCCGATTTTTAGGCACACCCAGGGGGCATAACTGAGGCAGGACAAACTTTACTCCATGATCTCGATCAGCGTGTAGACGAAGCCAGCACTCGATTTGTACGTACTCGTTTGCAGCGTTGATAATGCTGAATAGGATGGCATTATAGATATAAGCTATTAAGAAGACAAGAAGAATTATGATGTAGTAGAACAAGGGCAGTCTATCGTATTATGAAATTAGAGAGGGGCCATTACTACGAAACTGCGGAGGGCCACCTTAAGGGGCAGGATGCTTTTTATGAAATTAATTATTCACATGTATCGTAATCTCAGAGTGTTTGCGAGTATGGCGGTATACAACACTTGCCAGTTATACATATTATTTTGGGAAATCCGACCGATAACTTTCCCCCTACCCCATCTTTGTTTTGATCAATTTTGCCAATTCTAGCAGGATTTTCGAGAACAAAACTCAAAATTAACCTATTTCTTCTTAATAATGGTCATCCATTCGGCAATATGAAGGCCGTGGTGACTTTTCCGCTTTCCAATGATAGCAGAAACGCGGGAAAATGCAAACAAGCGATGTAACCAAGTCAAATTATTGGTAATCTTGCACTCAATTTTCTCTTAGAAACATGGGAAATACTTCAGAAACTTGAGAAATAATTTGTAAAACCATAATAATATACATCCATTCCATCCTTTATGGACTGTAAATGGGTTCTCTTGTAAAGAAAATTTACACTGGCAAATTGATATCATTCTGATAGGACCTCGTCCTGCCATAATATCCACCGAAATCTCAGTCCAGGGGAGATAACTCCTGTATGGAATACAGTATGCAGTAACCTCAATTGTATACTAATGGACACACTGTGGATTATTTTAATCGAATTCCTGGTCTTCTTTCCACCTGCTTCCGAAAATAGCGCTTCAGGTGTAACTAGACAGTCAAAATTAAACAATCTGGCGTAATGATACATCTCCGCTCCGTAACGGAGTCTACATTAAGATTACACTATTATGCCTTAAAGGGTGCACTCCGGAGATTCTTTTATTCGGCATGGAATAGACTATGGGTCCGTTTTTCGGCCACCAGTTGTCGTAAAACCTTCAACCCAAATCACGTATATGTATATATTTTCTGAAAGAGCACGATGAAACTATTATTTTAAGATATACCACTGCTATGTTATAGAAAATTTAAACTCGAACATTCTTCTCCATGCTTGCTTCATTTTTCCTAGAAAACCCCTTAAAAATGTCGAAAAATGGTCAAATTCGGCTCAATTTCCAGAAAAATCTGTAGAGCGATTTTAATTAAACTTCTTACACACGTTCCCTGGTCCGGTCTCAACTTAAAAAGGCAAACAAAAGTGGGTGTCAACCTAACCGTTTTTTGTCAGATTTTCTTCCCATAAATGAGTCCCGATTTTTAGGCACACCCAAGGGGCATAACTGAGGCAGGACAAACTTTACTCCATGATCCCGATCAGTGTGTAGACGAAGCCAGCACTCGATTTGTACGTACTCGTTTGCAGCGTTGATAATGCTGAATAGGATGGCATTATAGATATAAGCTATTAAGAAGACAAGAAGAATTATGATGTAGTAGAACAAGGGCAGTCTATCGTATTATGAAATTAGAGAGGGGCCATTACTACGAAACTGCGGAGGGCCACCCACCGCGAATGCGCAGAATGCTGATATTTCAACCCCACATCCAGCCCATTAGATGCCCCTTCACGAATGCTTCACTTTGATACCTCACTCGACCCAATCGGACAATTTTATCTAGGGACTACTTTTTCCCGCGACCGCATCACCGCCAGGACCGCATCACCGCGGAAGAATACATGCCCAGGGGCTCTTTGCCGGAACTATAGTGACCCAGAGTTACCTCCCCCTAGATTGGAACTCTTCTGTGTTGGAGGTGGAAAGGTCAGTTACGTGACAAAATACTCGCTTCTGATTGGACGAGAGCCGCCCCCAGTTTCCCCCTAATTTTACCCGGGGGAACAAATAAGTAGGTCAATCATACCCAATTCACTCTTTCTCTACTACTTGTGTCGCTTTGTTAATCAATTTCACGATGGAAACAACAGTCAAACTTGAGAAAGAAGTTTCATTTTGTAATTCATTTGTTTGTTTTATTCGATTGTTACTTGTGTGAAAGCAGATTTGTGGAATGGAATCTCTCAATGAACATCTGCACTTGACGGGTGTTGATTTCACATAACCGTGCAAAAACGTTTAATAATTGCACAGTTATCTCGATGTTATTGACACAAGTGTTATATAATTGATTTTTCGGAACAACACAATGCATTAAGTGAATATATGATATTTAAACATGTTTGAGGCGATTATGACTGCATGATGATGTCATAATTTGAAAACATTTTTCAAAATGATTTGTTTTAACAATGTCATATATAATCAAATTCATTTTACTCAGATTGTCTGGAAATGTATTGGATATGCATATTTGATGATCAATATCATTTAATGTATTGATGTTAATTCCCTTGGAATAGCCAACCAAATTTGAATTTTATTGAGGTCATACATTGCCCTTCCCCTAATATGGACCACGGAATTTTTTATAGCGCTATGACATCACCAGACCTGTATTCTGATCAGATAATGTGTTACGTTCAGTCAAGGCAACACGTGTAGTGTTAGACTTGGGTAAGCGAAGATGATTGACCTTTGACCTAAAAAATTTGCATATTGGGGAGAAAAACTACCTCCAAACAGAGAAGAGTTCCAATTTTGACCTTTGACAGCCAATCAAAAGCGGGTATTTTGACCTCGTCTCACTGTATGGAATGCATGTACTGACTTGTATCTGGGTTTTTTCCATCACGGGGAGGTCACACAGTGCGCAGGTGTTTTCGCGCAGGTATGACGTCACTTCCGGTCTGCGTGAATTGGGCGTGACCTGGGTATGACTGTATGTACTGACTTGGTTCTGGGGTTTTTCCATCACGGGAAGGTCACGTGATCACACAGTATATAACATCCCGATTGACTCATTGACCTTCATCTTCACATTTTTCAAGTTAAATACTACACTAACGTTCCGTCATTTACCTTGACTTACTGAATAGAGTAAACGGTTCAAACCGGGAAACGCACATTATGTCATATAGCCAATCAAGATAGGAGCTTGCCAATACTGTGCAGCTAGGATTTTCTTTGATGTCTGCCCGTATGATCTCCAAATATGGCAATATTGTCAGCATAATGAAATGCGGTCAAATTTCCGAAGACTAAGACAATTCTTGAATAGGGGTATGGATAGAAAAACACCATGTGAGTTGTTATTGTTATGCCTATGGCATATTCATTTAATGTACTAAATGACTATATCACATTTAAACATTATTATGATGTAAAAATGGCGTCAGATTTTGAAATCATAATGTGACAACATTGTGCAAAGTGGCTAATATCGACCTGTTATGAACTTTATTATCAATATCAATCATCAAAGTATTTTTGCTCATTTCATCTGGAAATGTATTGGACATGTATTACTGATGATCGGAGATCATAATTTTGTTTCCACGAAAACATGTTCAGGTGATGTCAGCGTAACATAAAGGATCCCAATCTAAGGCACGCTTGCAAATACAGAAAACCGTTCGTCATGATGTTGAATTCGTGTAATATTTGGTGTCTGTGAAACGACAATGACTCGGACAACATTATCATGAGTTAAAACATGTTTGACACTGACATGTCATGAGTGCCATAATATAAAAATTATTAACAGCAATGCACACCCTAATTGTTTTGTCTGTTACTTAATTTCATTCAATATCTTCCTGCAATATGTTGGTGTTACCGCAGGTGGCATTGTCAACACATTTTCGGTTACTGCTGGACGCGACGTTCGGTCTCTCTCTCTCTCTCTCTCTCTCTCTTCATCGCTCTTTCTCTGTCACATATATTTGCAATAGTTGTTAATTAGGGTACTGCATTCTTTGCAATACGATGTACCTCCTACTATACGTTCAGCTGATTGCCTATTGCACTGATCGTACACCCACCCGTCACCTGTTCTAGGAGGCTATGCAAAGAACATATAATGATAAGCTATAATGTCGAAAAGGTTTGAAAAGAGTTTATTTAACCATTTACTTTTTTGGAGAAATAATTAAAAAGAGCAAATCAAATTACCTGCATGGCTGCTATTTTGAATTACCAAAATGTAATGGGTCGTTAAGTAACTCGACCAGGAGACAGCGTGCTTCGAGATAAACTATGACCATAATGAAAGAAAAAGGCAGATAAAACGTCATATCGGATGACTCTTCGTGGCTGCCATTTGTTGTTGTGCACTGCCGGGGAAACATGCAAAGAAATGATAAGCTCTGTGATAAAGTAGCCCTAACGAAACGATTGTGCGTTTTGAAGGTAAAAATGTAGCGAAATTAGAAGGGAAACGTGAAAATCAGATTACCTCTTATGGCGGCAATTTTGGAATTTTTCCTTGTTGTCCTCGTTATGCAAATTGGCTCATACTGAGCTTGTATGAATGAGCTCAATCGTTGGAAAGATATGATCTGTATTTAAAAAAAATTATACTGGAAAGAATTACACTAATTTCAGATGACACTTGATAACCGTCATTTTGAATTAGCCCACGGTGCTTCTTCCAGAAAGTACAAATCTGACCGGAAGTAGTCCGAAATATTAGGTTATTAACCCGGAATAGGTGGAAGATGATGAATTGCTGTAAAATAAAAATCGCAAATTTGACGCCTTCGATAATTTGGTGGGGAAAATATCAGTAGACCCGCATGGCCACCATATTGAATTTACCCATGATGAATCTACACTTTGTACAGAATATTATGTAAATAAACTCAAAGTAGTTCCAATAAGTTGAGCTATGAATTTACCAAATTAGATTTTGTTTCGTTGTTTTCCTCTCTGAGTTACGTTAAGATATGTGATAACTCAAAATGTCTCACGGAAGAACTTGATGCTAAAGGTCACATACCGTACAGACATGTATCCACATGGGATTTCTCGACTCTCTATACTACAATCCCTCATCAGGACCTTACTGACCCTCTAAGTTAATTAATAGTATCTGTGTTCAAGAAAACTGATCGTAGATATATCAATGTCGGAAGCCATAAAGCATTCTTTAGCTCTACAATATACAGGAGATATCATTTATGGGATGTTTCTTTGTTTATAGAGTTGCTTGAATGTCTCATTAAAAATATCTATGTGAAATTTGGCAACACAATATATCAACAGCATATAGGTATTCCAATGGGTACTAATTGGGCACCCCTATTGGCTGACCTATATCTGTTCTCTTATGAATATGATTATATACAGGCGTTTTCAAAAACCGATCCATTCAAAGCCCGTTCCTTCTCATTCACCAAACGCTATATAGACGATCTTCTCGCTGTGGATAATCGCTATATAAGTGACGCAATGAAGGATATATATCCACCATCACTGGATTTGAAGGAAACTACAGATAACCCTACAGGCACATCATATTTAGACCTATATCTCTACAAAAATGAAGCGGGCCTTCTCTCACGTCGACTGTGTGACAAAAGAGATGATTACAATTTCGACATCGTAAACTATCCCTTTCTGGACAGTAATATTCCAGTGGGACCTGCATATGGCGTATACATATCACGCCTAGTAGCATTTGTTAGATCCTGTGTTAAATGTGACGATTTTAATCAACGTCACAAAACATTGTTGCAGAAACTTATAAAACAGGGCTACACCACCAAGCGCCTCCACTCAAAGTTTCTCAAATTTGGCGATACATATCGCATGCTGACAGCAAAATACGAGCGTAGCGTGCAAGATCTATGGCGTTACCTTTCGTAACTTGTGTCTAATTCCGCTTAACCCGGGGCTAGGGGCCGTATGAACCCATGTACTTCAAGATCCTCATTGTGCTCATATGTACAGTCACAATCAAAGCGTGACTGAGATACATCATTCTCTAGATGGCGACTTTACAACGATTATTATGGATTAAGAATACTGATCAGCGATACGGATTTATACTTTTGGAACATCTTGATGTCTTGTCGGCATCATTGAAAACAGTTGACCGCTTCTCTCTTGCAGGAAACTAGCCTATGTTTTTGTATACTATGTCTTTTTGAATTTGGTACTAATACTGTTATATGGAATAGGTCTTTGGATTATGGACGCGGATATTCACTGGGTGAAATGTACTGGTTTCCAAAAATGCGCATTCTTGGCGGAAACCAGTTGGAAACTGTAACACCCCATTTCCAGCCTGTTTCCGTGATGCGGAAACCAGTGGAAACAGGTGTTTTTGTTTCCGCCAAGAATCCGGTGCACGGAAACTGGACAGAAACCTGTTGTTAAATTTCCGCCCAAATTACGCTTCACCGGAAACGGGTGGGAAACTGATGATAGTTTCCGCTCTGTTTCCAATGCATCGGAAATGAAGCGGAAATGGACCGGAAACTGCTATCAAGTTTCTAGCCTGTTTCCGGTTGGGCAGAAACAGGTCGGAAACTGACATAGGTTTCCGCTAAGATTCCGGTGCACGGAGACTGGACGGAAAGCTGTCCTTAAATTTCCACCCAGATTACGCTTCAGCAGAAACGGGTGGGAAACTGATGTTAGTTTCCGCTCTGTTTCCAATGCATCGGAAATGGACTGAAAACTGGTGCTGGAGTTTCAGACCTGTTTCCGCTCGAGCAGATACAGCTCGGAAACCAACGCGAGTTTCCCCCATGTTTCCAATCCAGCGGAAATAGAATGGAAACTGCTATTCAAGTTTCCAGCCGGTTTCCGCTTGAGCAGAAACAGATCAGAAACTGACCTAGGTTTCCGCCCATATTCCGGTACATGGAAACTGGACAAAAACTGATGTTAGTTTCCGCTCTGTTTCCAATGCAGCGGAAATGGACCGGAAACTGCTATTAAGTTTCTAGCCTGTTTCCGGTTGCGCAGAAACAGGTCGGAAACTGACATACGTTTTCGCTAAGATTCCGGTGCACGGAGACTGGACGGAAAGCTGTCCTTAAATTTACAACGAACAATATACCAAGAATTTCTACAAGAGTATCAGAGGAGCAGTTTTGAGCGCACGTCAATTAAGGAACTAGAGGTTCCGCTTTGACCCTTGGGTTGCCGCTCCGGCATGAAGCCTATGCTGGTTGTTTTCTTAAGCAAAAACATAAGTCTCCCCCAACCTCCCACCTTGCGTTGAGTGGGCACATTATTTAAGGGAAAGTGCTATAAAATTGATGTAGAAATAAGTGTCAAGTAGTTCTCCTGATATCTTGCCGACAAGGTCTGTATATACATGTACAATTAGATGAATGGATGGACGGACAATAGACAAGGATAAATGCACGCACAAACCAAAATCTAATCAAATGAGGGGGCTATTCCAATGAACCTTCCAAGTTTGGTGAAATTCTGTTCAGTAGTTCTCAAGATATCTTGCAGACAAGGCCTGTATATACATGTACATGAAGATGGACGGACGGACGGACGATGGACACGGATGAACGCACACACACACCAAAACCTAATCAAATGAGAGGCTATCCCAATGAAGCTTCCATCTAAGTTTGGTGAAATTCCGTCCAGTAGTTTCAAGATATTTTGCAGACAAGGCCTGTATATACATGTACAAGTAGATGGACGGACACCGAACACGGACGAATGCACGCACACACATCAAAACCTAAGCAAATGAGGGGGCTATCCCACTGAAGCTTCTGTCCAAGGTTGGTGAAATTCCGTCCAATAGTTCTCAAGATATCTTGCAGACAAGGCCTGTATATACATGTACAAGTAGATGGATGGACGGACACGGATGAATGCATACACACATACACCAAAACCTAATCAAATGACGGGGCTATCCCACTGAAGCTTCCATCCAAGTTTGGTGAAATTCCGTCCAGTAGTTCTAAAGATATCTTGCAGACAATGCCTGTATGTACAAGTAGATGGATGGATGGACGGACACCGGGCACGGATGAATGCAGACACACACACCAAAACCTAATCAAATGACGGGGCTATCCCAATGAAGCTTCTATCCAAGTTTGAGGGAATTCCGTCCAGTAGTTCTCAAGATATCTTGCCGACAAGGCCTGTATATACATGTACCAGTAGATGGACAGACGGATGGACACCGGACACGGATGAATGCACACACACACACACCAAAACCTAATCAACTGGGGGGCTATCCCAATGAAGCTTCCATCCAAGTTTGGTGAAATTCCATCCAGTTGTTCTCAAGATATCTTGCAGACAAGGCCTGTATATACATGTACCAGTAGATGGATGGACACTGGACACGGATGAATGCACGCCCACACACCAAAACCTAATCAAATGAGGGGGCTATCCCACTGAAGCTTCTATCCAAGTTTGAGGGAATTCCTTTCAGTAGTTCTCAAGATATCTTGCAGTCAAGGCCTTATATACATGTACCAGTAGATGGACGGACACCCGACACGGATGAATGCACACACACACACCAAAACCTAATCAAATGGGGGTGGGGGCTATCCCAATGAAGTTTCCATCCAAGTTTGATTTTTCATATTTCCAGCCAGTTTCCGCGCTGTTTCCAGTGCGGAAACCAGCAGAGTGTTACAGTTTCCAACCGGTTTCAATCCTGTTTCCGGCCCAGATTCCGCATAATTTCCGATGCGGAATCTTGGCGGAAACAGCTTGGAAAGTGTAACACGTTCACTATTCCGCACCTCCGGAATCCTGGGTTCCGCTCAGTTTCCGCTTGGGGTGCTCCATGGTTTCCGTGCAGTTTCCATCTTGTATCTGTCCAGTTTACAATTTGGAAACTATGCGGAAACTGAGCGGAAACTGGATGGAATCCGGTTGTTCCAACCCAGTTTCCGCCCTGTTTCCGAATTCGGAAACTGGCACATTTCACCCAGTGATTCTTCAATGGGCGACGGTTGAATTATGAATGACGGACTATACGCCTGTAGTTTAGGTTGTGTCCCTCGCCTCTATAGTATATGGATTAGTAGCGTTGAAGCCAGTTGAAAATTCGTCTTGGAAATTCAAGAACACTGGCCAGTGATAAGGATTTCATGTAAAGAACATAATGATGTTTTGCTGTTGATCGCTTGGCTTGCAGGAAAGTTTTTTAATTTCATTTTACGCATGCTTGAAATTGATGAAAACAGTCACCTGAAAAGGTCTTCCGATCAATGACGCGGAAATTATTTTATGGACGACGGCTAATATTGAATGTCGGATATTAGGCCAGCATTTTAATAGGTAGAGCAGAGTATTCTATCAGCTTTCTGGTCGTTCCACCCTGGATTTAAAGTGTCTAAAATAATACCTTCATCAACTACATAAAGAGCCTCGTCCATAAAGATACATGTATCCTTGTTCTCCTCATACGCTGTCTCGATAGTGCATGCGGCAGTTCATAAAGCTCTGTCTTATCAGCCGACCGAAAAAATCTCTCTCGGCATCGGTGTAGAACCAGAGGAAAGAATATCACTCAACTGTTGAGACGTGTTAGAGCCTTGATTTGAAGGTGCTAACGATGGCAGCTAGCTTGGCTCAAGCTGCCATCGTTAGCACCTTCAAACCAAGGCTCTAACAAGGACGCGCCCCGGGAGAAGCCGACCCATATGTCGGGTAGATCTTGTTGGCATAGTACTCACTTCCTTTCCAACGCCTGATCGGAATATGCCTCATATCCACAGTTGCCTGGCCTGTGGGATATTGGATGGTCGATGTCTACGTATAATTTTTTCAAACAATTATGAAAATTAATATATATATATATATTTTTTTAAATCGATTTTTTTTTTAAAGTGATCGTAAACTCTCAAGTAAAGCGTCCATCAAATGAAAGACCATTGCAAACAGTGTGGGAAAATATTTATTGTAATTTTTTACGATTTTATTACACAGAGTAAACGGCAAATAAAGCAGGGTATTCTATGGTGGTCTGTTGCAATCATATTTAGGTTCAGTGACGTCACACTGACTTAATAGATAAATTTCCAACTTTGTACGCACTTTTCAATGCTTGAATCAAGCTTACGGTATGTATACTTTGAGTTTCAACACAGACTCACTGTTCCAATGTACATGTTTCACCAAAATCTGTGAAATTAAATGCAAGATTTAAATTGACTTGACACTTATGATTTACCATCTCCCAGATTTTGGTGAAACATGCACATTGGAACAGTGAGTCTGTGTTGAAACTCAAAGTATACACATCTCAAGCTTGAATCAAGCGTTGGAAAGTGCATACAGTTTGAACTATATGTATTAAGCCAGTGTGACGTCACTGGACCTAAATATGCTTGCAACAGACCACCACAGAATACCATGCTTTATTTGCAGTTTACTCTGTGTAATAAAATCGTAAAAGAATTACAATAAATACTTTCCCACACTGCTTGTAATGGTCTTTCATTTGATGGAAACTTTACTTGAGGATTTACGATCACTTTAAATATTTTTCTAAGTGTATTTCTCTCTCATCTTTGGCTAAATTAAAGTCATTCCCTGTAACGTCGAGGCGAGTTGCTAAAGTTTTTAATTATCTACCATACCATACCATATCTACCATAGAATAAAAGAATGTCATAGAGGGCGGGGTATGGTAGATAATTAAAAACTGTAGCAACTCGCATTGACGTTATAGGGAATGACTTTAATTGAACCAAAGATAAATACACTTAGAATTTTTTTTTTTAAATCGATTTAAAAAATATATATATATATTTATTAATTTTCATTTAGACATCGACCATCAAATATCCCACAGGCCAGGCAACTGTGCTTATATCTGGTAGAGCACAGCGTCGAAAAAACTGTGGGCAAGGTAGTCTAAATATTTGTGGATATCATTCAATCTATGTTAACCCTATCTGGCCTGGGCTTTTTGGGACCTGTCCAGGCCTGGGGGGGCCGAAATGGCCCCCCTAATTATTTTTCTTACCCCTTGGGCTAGGGAGCTGAAACTTATTACACTATACCCTTGGGTCAAGCTCTACCAGAAAATGTAAAAAAATCCAAGATGGCGGCTTTGATGACGTCACAGTAACATCATTTTCAAAAACGGCATTTTTTGGTAGATTTTTCGGTCGAATTTATTGCAATTTCTCCACAAAAACTGCATGAAAAATTAGCAAATATTAATGTGATATGAAATAAAATAGTTTTTACCCAATTTTCATCGCGGAAAAGCATAAATTTTGAAGAAATATGACAAAAACATCACTTTTCTGATACCCACGTGGCCGCCATCTTGAATTTACCCATGATCCTCTGCTCGGGGGGATATGCAAATAGTTTCAAAATGACCCCAATAAGATAAACTATAAAGTCACGGAGTTTCAGCTCTCCATTTTTTTCCGTTCCGGAGATAGTGCAGAAAGTTTAGTAGGGGGGGCCATAATAGCCCCCCCAGGCCTGGTAGGGCTAAATATGTGCCCCCTCCGCATTCAAGCGCATTGCGCATTCACATCTTAACTGTTTCCATTATTGAAATATGGACTTTATTGAAATTGATATTTAATCCAAATATGTCACACGGTGAAAGTTCGACACAACTATAGTCTCACTGTGCGATATTGGCTATTTCGCACCTGATGACGTCACTTCCGGTATGATCGATATTGTATAAATAATACCGTATTTCATACCTTACCACGAGAAAGCTTTCACTGAGAGGCACAACCCTACGTTAATATTTTTTTTCTACCCTTACCATATAGCCTATTCATAATCCTATGTTTACTCGTATAGTAGTAACAACGTATGCGATCGCTGTTATATTTTGACGATACGATAGAAAGTAGATCATTCTATGTTTAAAAGGATTGGGTTCTTCCTTGAGTTGATATTCCTGTTATTGGGCCTCCATCTCTACGCTTATAAGATCGCTTGGATTGTAGATTATATTATAAAATGTACGAAACCGCGAAGCGTCAGTTTAATAGGCCTTGTTATTAAAAGTATTTCATAATTTTAATTCAATATGTTTTATTTAGTTTTTGTTCATTGTAGATGGGACAAGTTTTGGGAAAGTGTCCTATTAAGCTTTGCTGTGGAGTATCACAGGAGGAGAGACAGGTATTATCACAATTACTGAATAATGGGATTATTGTTTTGTGTGCCAAGGGAAACTGTAAGATTCTGGTAGCGTTTGTGATGACCATGTCAAGAAGTTAAATATATATATATATTTCGAAATGCTGCTCGAGGACTATCGAACAGAACTTGGGCGACAATCCAACTCATGGGTTTAAACTGAGGAGAGGGGCTTAACTAAGCACGTTCTCCCAGACAGCGCATGATATTTTATTTTATTTTCAACCGTTTTCAAATTTAAATTTAAGATCTCATTCAACTGAATTATTACATTTAGAATAAAAAAAACATATCTAATAAAAAGGTTTCCGGAATATCCAACTCAGCTCCCATCGTTATCCTGTTTCATATCGGAGAAGGCGCTCTCCAATATGAAATGGAACATCGGATACACGGTGTAATTATATATATGGTTTCAGGGATACATTGATCATAACAGTTGCACTCTAGTTTACAACCTTAGAAAATCATATATACCCAATTTCAACGTTGCTCGCTTGACAAAATTAGGAATTAACTTTTCTTAAAAGCTTTGCTTGTGTTTCAGAATGACAGAGACGGTGGTGAGAAGCTTGAACTGTCCAATTACCATTCACCATGTGACACACAGTGTCAGGTATATTAACAAAATAGCCATGTTTGTTAATTATTTCTACTCTCATAATAAATCAAAGATGGACTCTGGTGGGAATGAAAATCATATCGAATATGATACCAGCCGCCTGGCCACAATGAAAGCGCTCTAGCCATCATGGCCTAATCACCTACATATTGGCCATACCTGGCCCGTTCGCATTGTTTTGCTCCGTGAGAGCTGACACTTTCAGTGTTTGTAACTTATTATATTGGGGTCATTTTGAACCTATTCGCATAACCCTCCAAGAATAGAATAATGAGTGAATTCAAAATGGCTGCCAAATTATTAATTACTAATTAATCATGCAGTTTTTGCAAAGAAAACGCATGAATTTTTTTTCGCAAAATGTAACCGAAAAATTGTCCGAGTAATGCCTTTTGAAAATGACGTCACTGTGACGTCATCATGACAGTCATCTTAGATTTTTTCACATTTTCTGGTGGAGTTTGACCTGAAGATATGGTGTGCTAAGTTTCAGCACGCTAGCCTTGAAGGGGTAGCGAAAATATATAGGAATAGATGGCACCTTCGATTATTGATGCGGAAATTCTTTTGTGGACGACGGCTGAGTACTGAATGTCGGACCTGAAGCCTATATCTGCTTATGTTTTAGAATAATATAAGCTGTTAGGCAAATTTTGCTTCAGTCTCCGTTGCATTGAAGGAGACGTTGAAGGCTTGGTTCTTATCTTCGACTCCGTCGAATGCACAACAAATGGAAAATCGGAAACAGACTAACCATGTAATTATAGATTCGTTTAAGAGAGAACTTTAGCACACATTTCACAGTAGCACTCACGTTAAATCTTTTTATAGCCTTATAAATG